>JASDQU010739272.1:36409-53040 GCA_032191745.1 Picea mariana | reverse complement strand
CGGTCCTCTTCATCTCGAATGACCAAGCCTAGATACATTTCTTCGTGACGTAGGCAAGAGTCTCTTTCCACTTTTCCAGCTCACCCGCTCACAGGATCGATTAAAAATCCCCTTCTGCTGAGCCGAAGCAACTCTTTAGATCCCCTGCTGGAATCCCTGTCAAATGCCCGATCCACAGTTCCTTTCGCTCACCCTCATGGCCTTCTGCACTTTACCGTGGTTATCCCCGACTCAGCATCGGGGTTCGGGGTTTCAGACTTTCCACTGTCAAGAGTCACTGTTCTCTCTATTCCCCAATCACTGATGAGCTCTCTTCCGCCTTTAGCCCCTACCAGCTATGCCCTGGTCCATACGACCACATACCATAAGACCGCAACCTTATATCCTTCTATCGGGGTTTTGAGCTCCAAAAACCCGATGCACCCTTTGTACGCTAGCCCTCCTGGATAGGCTCTGGTCCACGTGACTGCTACCATATGACCGCAGTCATACACTTCCGTCGGGGTTTCAGGTTTTCGATGTCAATGTGCACACACCCTTTGGATTCGCGATCCTCCGATTCCCGACGTGCCTTAACTTCACGCTAGCCCTCCTAGCTTAGCCCCTGGCCAATGTGACCATCACCCCGTGACCACTTCCTTACCTCTCGTTGGGGTTTCGGGGTTTGCAATGTCAACATGCACATGCCCTTGGAACCCATGATATGCCGATCCCCGACTTTCTCCGAATTTCTGACACACGTCCCACTAGAATGGACGGTCCAGATTTTATGTCGGGGTTTCCACTATGGATTTCCCCGATCCTTTGTCCACGAGAATATCGGATTGACAATTCCTAATGCGCCGATATTTCGATAGCTCCCAGCTTTTGACCTGCCACTTGTCCTCCTCGTTCCTGCGCTGTGCTGACAACTGTTCCCCACTAATCGAGGTTTCGCGTTTCGCGATTCCAAAGTTCACAAACACTTGTCATCGGAATATCCGTTATCCTGATGAACCAAACTTTGATGGACACCTTCCTTATCGGCCCTTTCTCAGTAGCACTGATCTCTTCCACGCGTCCCTTCCAGATGGACGGTCTCGATTCCTTCTATCGGGGTTTCCCGACTTGTGATGTCCCGAGTTTCTTGTCCTCAGGAACTCCGATACACCGATTTCCCGATGCACCAAAGTGTCGACAGGTGCTCGATCTCCACCATGTGTCTCTCTCCAACGGATGGTCCAGATCCTCGTCAGAATTTCGAGACTTTCGATGTCTCAATTCTTATGACCTCAGGAATCCTGATTTCCCGAGTGCCGATATTCTGATGGTTAACCCTCGTGCAGCTCTTGTCCAATCTGACGACTGTCAGGTATCTTGCCTAGATCTAATGGTTCAGATCCATTCTCCCTCTCTGCACTCCTCCTGAGGCTTAACCTTTGCACACCTTCTCCCGATTCAACGACTGACGGGATTTCTATATGAGATCCGACGGTTGTCGGTCTCCTCCTTTTGTAGGCTTCTCTTGAGCTCCTCCTTGACGTAAATTCCTCAACGGTCCAGATCTCTTCCTTCTCCAGCCGATTTGACGACTGTCGCTGCTCCTCCTAAGCTCTTTGTGCATATGAGAGCGCTGGCCCACCTGAGCTTCTGTCTTCGAATCCTCAAAGGATTCTCCCAACTCCTGCACTCCTGCAGAGTCTTCTCGTGCGCACGCTGGTGATATCTCTTCTGAGATTCTGAAATCACTCATACCCCTAAGGGATTTGATCTTTCTTCTCCCACAGATGGAGAATAAAATGCCTTCCTGGCTCTCCTTCGCTCAAGCAACCTCCTTGCTGAGTCCTTCTGGGTGTTCAACAACCCAGTGAATATCCTTCAGTGGATTCTTCCTTCAAGTAGTAGAACTCAGCGAGTTCTCTTCTCTTTTGTCTGTGCCTGTCTGCACACTTTCTCGACGCCCTCTTGGCGGAGTATCTTCTCCATAGAACATTCAGCAGTTCTGTCCCTTCTGTGCACCCTTTGCACCTGCTCAATGCCCTCCTGGCAGAGCTCTCAGAATCCTCAGTGATTCTGTTCCTCCTTCAAACTCTCAGCAGAGTTCTTCGTCTGTGCACCACTGTACACATGCTCAATGCCCACTTGGCAGAGCTCCACAGAACTCCTCATAGATTCTATCTTCTATCTTCAAACTCTTGCAGAGTTCTCCCTTCAATGCACCGTAGCGCATACGCTCAATGCCCACCTGGCAGAGCCTTTACAGAATCCACAAGTGAATTCTGTCTGAAACTGTGTCTTCTCCCACACATCCTTGCCTCCAAGGTATTCAACAACCATGAGGTCTTCCTCCTAAGTTGTTGACTTTAGTCCTGTGCTGCAGCACATCTGTCTGACTTCGCAGAGTTCAGAAGTGCATCCTCCATGCACCAGTATTCAGAGACCGCAGTACTCTGTCACGCCCTCCTGGCATGAAACCTTAAAGACCTTCACCCTGGAAGTCAAACACACTCCTGCAAATGCTAGTCTAAGACACATACATTCACAACATACATAAAGAACACACACATACATCCATATAACACAGAACATGTGCAGGAAAAACTGCTTCTGATTATATTAAAATGGCAAATGCCTATATTTACAAAGGTGTTCCTGATCTCTCTCTCTAGCTCTTCTCCTCTCTTCTCTACATGCAGATCCTCAATCCTCACTCATCTACCTCTACTCTAAAATGAGATAAGAAAATCTCTTTTACCTGAGGGGGCTCTTCGATCACTTCCCTCCATCCTACCTACCCTATTCAATTACATTGAATGGGCTGTCTGGTCCAGAATCAGATCTAGATCTCAACCATACAACACATTAAATGCCTATCATATCTACAGCCTGCACAAAGGCACGGCCTCCATGGCTCACTAGCCTAGACATTAAATTACATTCAATTCAAATTTCAAATGAGGCTGCGCCTCTCTTCAGCATGAATGCACGCACTCAACGTGGCTGGCTGGCTGGCTGGCTGACATGGAGAGATGCTCCTGCATCAAACTCCTTAGCTGCAAAATCATGAGCTCCTGCTCATGCGCTACCCTTATAAGTGGTTGGAAATCCTCTTGGATCCCAAATAAGTCTTTGGAGCTTTCCATCTGCTCCATCTTGTTGCTGCTGCTGCTTCTGCTGCACTGCTGCTGCTGCTTCCTTTCTGCCCAGCCTCTCCTCACTGGAAGTCTCTGCTGATTCTAACATCAGCCTTCTGATCTCCTCGATTGCTGTGTCCAGCTGCTCCAGTGGCTGGTCCTGTTCTTGCAGTCTCCTCAGCTGCAAAATTTTTTTGCACGTGAGAAGATCACCATGATCTCCCATGCCTCCTTCATCAATTTCCAACTTCACCTGTTGGATGTGCACACCCTGCACTTTTACCCTCTCTTCCAGGGCTTCAATTTGATCCCACAGATCAGCAAAGCAAATGCTGCCTACTTCTTCTTCCTCTGCTTCTGCAACCTCCCATGTTGCAGTCTCTTCAGCTTCCTGGCTGAAAATATTGAGCCATTCCTCAGAATGCTCATCATCCTCTTTGTCTGCTCCTTCGGCTGTCAGCTCCAACACTACAACTTCTTCAGCTTCTTGGCTGAATATGTTGAGACATTCCTCAGAATGCTCACTTTCTTTTCCTTCTTCTTCTACTTGGGTAGCTTCCAAAGTCTGCTCCGATTCCTCCTTGACAGTCATCATTCGCTGAGACTGTTCTTCTGCTGCACTATCTGCAACACCGATTTCTGCCTCCTCTTGGGCACATGGTAGGAATACTCTAATTTCCCCAATCATCAGAATATCATCCTAATCTTCCTCCTCTTTTGTCAGCTGCTCCTGCTGATCTACTTCCATCCCTGAATTTATGAGACCCTCAGACAGTCTCATCTGCTCATCCCTGCCCACCTGGCAATATGGGATTCTTCCGCTTCCCTCCTCGTAGACCATGAGATCAACTGATCCCATCTTCATCAATAACCCATGCTGAATTGAACTCACCTCTGAGTCCATGAGACCTTCTGATGGTCCCAAATTATCATCTCTGCCCACTTGGTAGTTTAAGATGCTTCCGCTGCCCTCCTGGCAGTCTTCGAGATCCCGCAGTGATCTCAATTCATTGCCCTCCTGGCAATGTGAAATTCCCTGGCTGTCCTCATGACAGTCCGTGAGATCCTCAGTTGATGTCAACTCGTTGCCCACTTGGCAAACTGGAATTTCCTCTTCTCTACTCTCCTAGCAGTGCCTGAGATCCTAAGTTGATCCCAATTCATCTTCTTCATCATCGAGACCTCTCCTAGTCTCTGGCTCACAGTGATAAATCATCTTTTCCTCTGTGGCCTTGAGGTTTTTAGCATACCTCAACCATCTTTTTAATAGCTTGCACTGTCTCATGACCATCAGCTGCTTGACTGTCCATTTTGATTTTTCCTTCTCCATGGGCAATTCACGCATTCGTCTCATCCTCCTATCCTGCTGCATCCGCAGTTCGAACTTCTCTATGTCTGCTTTTAATTCATAGAGCTCTTTTGTCCTTTCTTTATCAAATTTTGCAAGCTTTTCTGCCTTGCTTTTCTTCCTCCTAGCATGCCTATGGTCTTTAGTAACCATGGTGCTGTCTCTGTCTGCTCTCCTGGAAAACCTGCTGTCACTCTGCATCCCTGAGTGTTCCAGCTTCATCCTCCTACAGTCTCCCTGACTGTCTATGGACTGCTGCCTACCTGCAACCAAGTCCTTACAGAGTCCTCAACAACTCTGTCTTCCTTCACCTGAAATATACAGATGAATTCCCACTCTGATACCACTTGATGTGTGTATCAGAGTTCTCTCTTATCTCCTCCTGCCTCTCTTTCCTGAAATATACAGACAAACAATTAGCTCTGATACCACTTGATGCGGGCGAGGTCGCAGACGCATACCCCGTAGGGTCTATGCATGCACCTACGTGTATCAGAGTATCCTCTTATCTCCCCGCTTCTTCCTGCTTGAAATCTACAAGAAATATTCAAGCTCTGATACCACTTGATGCAGGCGAGAGTCTCTTTCCACTTTTCCAGCTCACCCGCTCACAGGATCGATTAAAAATCCCCTTTTGCTGAGCCGAAGCAGCTCTTTAGATCCCTTGCTGGAATCCCTATCAAATGCCCGATCCACAGCTCCTTTTGCTCACCCTCATGACCTTCTGCACTTTACCGTGGTTATCCCCGACTCAGCATCGGGGTTCGGGGTTTCAGACTTTTGATGCAGGAGCATCTCTCCACGTCAGCCAGATAGCCAACCAACCACGTCGAGGGTGTGCATTCAAGCTGAAGAGAGGCGCAACCTCATTTGAAATTTGAATTGAATGTAATTTAATGTCTAGGCTGGTGAGCCATGGAGGCCATGCCTTTGTGCAAGCTATAGATATGATAGGCATTTAATGTGTTGTATGGCTGAGATCTAGATCCGATTCTGGACTAGACAGCCCATTCAATGTAATTGAATAGGGTAGGTAGGATGGAGGGAAGCGCTCGAAGAGCCCCCTTAGGTAAAAGAGATTTTCTTATCTCATTTTAGAGTAGAGGTAGATGAGTGAGGATTAAGGATTTGCATGTAGAGCAGAGAGGAGAAGAGCCAGAGAGAGAGCTCATGAACACCTTTGTAATTGCCATTTTAATATAATTAGAAGCAGTTTTTCCTGCACATGTTCTGTGTTATATGGATGTATGTGTGTGTTCTTTATGTATGCTGTGAATGTATGTGTCTTAGACTATCATTTACAGGAGTGTGTTTGACTTCCAGGGTGAAGGTCTTTGAGGTTTCATGCCAGGAGGGCGTGACAGAGTACCGCGGTCTCTGAATACTAGTGCACGGAGGATGCACTTCTGAACTCTACGGAGTCAGACAAAGATGTGTTGCGGCACAGGACTGAAGTCAACAACTGAGGGGGAATACCTCAAGGTTGTTAAATACCTTGGAGGCAAGGCTGTGTGGGAGAAGACACAATTTCAGACAGAATTTAGTTGTGGATTCTGTAAAGGCTCTGCCAGGTGGGCATTGAGCGTATGCGCTGCAGTGCATTGAAGGGAGAACTCTGCAAGAGTTTGAAGATAGAAGACAGAATCTCTGAGGAGTTCTGTGGAGCTCTGTAAAGTGGGCATTGAGCATGTGTACAGTGGTGCACAGACGAAGAACTTTGTTGAGAGTTTGAAGGAGGAACATAATCACTGAGGATTCTGAGAGCTCTGCCAGGAGGGCATTAAGCAGGTGCAAAGGGTGCACAAAAGGGACATAACTACTGAACGTTCTATGGAGAAGATACTCTGCCAGGAGGGCGTCGAGAAAGTGTGCAGACAGGCACAGAAAAAAGAGAAGAGAACTCTCTGAGTTCTACTACTTGAAGGAAGAATCCACGGAAGGATCTTCATTGGGTTGCTGAACACCTAGAAGGACTCAGCAAGGAGGTTGCTTGAGTGAAGGAGAGCCAGGAAGGCATTTTATTCTCCATCTGTGGGAGAATAAAGATCAAATCCCTTAGGGGTCTGAGTGATTTCAGAAGCTCAGAAGAGATAGCACCAGCATGCGCACGAGAAGACTCTGCAGGAGTGCAGGAGTTGGGAGAATCCTTTGAGGATTCGAAGACAGAAGCTCAGGTGGGCCAGTGCTCTCATATAGGCAGAGATCTTAGGAGGAGCAACGACAGTCGTCAGATTGGTTGGAGAAGGAAGATATCTGGACTATTGAGGAATTTACGTCCAGGAGGAGCTCAAGAGAAGCCTACAAAAGGAGGAGACCAACAGCCATCGGATCTCATATAGAAATCCCGTCAGCCGTTGGATCGGGAGAAGGTGCGTAGAGGTTAAGCCTCAGGAGGAGCACAGAGAGGGAGAACAGATCTGAACTATCATATCTGGGAAAGATACCCGACAACCGTAAGATTGGACAGGAGCTGCACGAGGGTTAACCATCGGAATATCAGCACTCGGGAAATCAGGATTCCTGAGGTCGTAAGAATTGAGACATCGAAAGTCTCGAAATCTTGACGAGAATCTGGACCGTCCGTTGGAGAGAGACACATGGCGGAGATCGAGCGCCCGTCGACACTTTGGTGCATCGGGAAATCGGCGTATCGAAGTTCCTGAGGACAAGAAACTCGGGACATCACAAGTTGTGAAACCCATATAGAAGGAATTGAGACCATCCATTTGGAAGGGACGCGTGGAAGGGATCAGCGCTACCGAGAAAGGGACGATAAGGAAGGCATCCATCGGAGTTTGGTTCATCGGGATATCAGAGATCCCGGTGACAAGTGTTTGTGCACTTTGGAATCACGAAACGCGAAACCTCGATCAGTGGGGAAAAACTGTCAGCACAACGCAGGAATGAGGAGGACAGGTGGCATGTCAAAAGCCGGGAGCTATCGGAAGACCGACGCATCGGGAATCGACAATATGGTATTCTCGTGGACAAAGGATCAGAGAAATCCATAGTGGAAACCCCGACATAAAATCTGGACCGTCCATTCTAGTGGGACGCGTGTCAGAAATCCGGAGGAAGTCGGGGATCGACATATCGTGGGTTCCAAGGGCATGTGCATGTTGACATTGCAAACCCTGAAACCGTGATGAGAGGTAAGGAAGTGGTCATGGGGTGATGGTCATATTTGCCAGGGCTAATCCAGGAGGGCTAGCGTGAAGTTAAGGCGCGTCGGGAATCGGAGGATCGCGAATCCAAAGGGTCTGTGCACATTGACATCGAAAACCCGAAACCCCGATGGAAGTGTATGACTGCGGTCATATGGTAGCGATCACGTGGACCAGAGCCTAGCTAGGAGGGCTAGCGTACAAAGGGCACATCGGGTTTTTGGAGCTCAAAATCCCGATAGAAGGATACAAGGCTGCAGTCTTATGGTATGCGGTCGTATGGACCAGGGCATAGCCGGTAGGGGCTAAAGGCGGAAGAGAGCTCATCAGTGATTGGGGAATAGAGAGAACAATGACTCTCGATAGTGGAAAGTCCAAAACCCCGAACCCCGATGCTGAGTCAGGAATAACCATGGTAAAGTGTAGAAGGCCGTGAGGGTGAGAGAAAGGAGCTGTGGATCGGGCATTTGACAAGGATTCCAGCAGGGGATCTAAAGAGCCGCTTCGGCTTAGCAGAAGGGGATTTTTAATCGATCCTGTGAGCGGGTGAGATGGAAAAGTGGAAAGAGACTCTTGCCTGCATCACTTCACCCTCCTCCAAAGGGTGTTGTTCAAAAATAGGATTTCAATCCCCATGCACGTGATACCCAAAACTATAGTATTGTCAAAGATTTGGCCCAAGCACCATCCACAATGTCAGCCCTCGAAGTCCTTCAGAGTTGTCCTATAAAACATAATGCACTGTTGAAATATATTGGTGGAATCGAACCCACGAATACGAATTTAATAATTTTTGACTTGGAAGATCACATTCCAAGGTTACCCCCTCAACTTGCATTCCAAATACAAGTTATTGTCTTCGAAAAAAACATTTATAGAACGGTTATTGATGAGGGTGCCTCGACTTGTGTCATGTCTATTACCTGTTGGAAAGCCATCGACTCTCTTCCTTTGACCAAATCCCACAACACGCTCAAAGCCTTCAACGACTCTGGTTTTAAGCCTTATGGTGTCCTCCCTTCGTTGCCTATTACATTAGAAGGAAAAATGGTCAACGTTGAAGTGGAGGTCTTTGACACTCCTCTCGATTACAACCTTCTACTTGGCCATAGCTGGATCGATTCCATGCATGCAGTTGTGTCCACTCTTTTCCAGGTCGTGAGTTTCCCACATCAAGGAAAAGTCATTACCGGAGATCAATTTTCCTTCTTTCACTCTGATGCACGTACCGACAACGTACCTTTCATTGCAAAACCCCCCCCGGATACAAGAACGTCGATGTGGGTCTTCTTAAAGATTCCTCGTTGATGGGTACTTTCCCCATCCCACCACCCGATGTTCCACATTCATTTTTTTCCTTGATCAACATGATATCCACCTCTTTTCATGGAACCCCTGCATCTTATGACCCATGGATGGTACCCAATCCAAGCGATCATCTTCATATTGGTGACAAAATGCTTTTGAGTCCAGTCAAATCCGCTTATCAAGCCATTCAATCGGTAACCCTTTCTACGCCCTCTCTTGGTGATTTATCTCCAGATCCATTCCGCGTCATTTTTCCCACAGATGAGATGATTATGTCTATTATGTCCATGGAAGACACCCCTTGGGATGATGGACATCATCGTTCCATCCTCTTCCTAGAACAACACACCATCGAGGGTTACCAATGGATCTTGACCCCATCGATCGTTGTCGTCATTTCTACCGTTCTTGAGTCTACACATGATCTATTCTATGAAGGGAAATTAAGTAATATCTCACCCACCATCCCCCTCGATATATCCATAAAACCTGGAATTGTCAAAAATGTGCATATCGGAGCTTCGTGTTCCCATGATGAAGTTGTCACCTACCAGTCTCTTTTCCAAGAATTTCGTGACATCTTCACAGGGAGCTATGAAGAAATGCCGGGGATTGACCCCGACATTGTGGCACATGAGATTAAGACATACCCGGGTGCTAAACCCGTCCGACAACGACTTTGTCCGGTCCACCCACGTAAAGCAGCCGCTATCAAGCTTGAAGTTGAGAAACTTCTCAAAGATTTCTTTATTTACTCTGTGGCTCTAACTGACTGGGTTTCCAATCTTGTTCCGATTGACAAGAAACAAGGTACATTCCACGTGTGTGTTGATTATAGGGACATTAACAAAGCTTGTCCTAAAGACAACTTTCCTACCCCCTTCATTGACCAGATCATCGATGACTGTGCCATAAGTGAAATCTTCTCTCTGATGGATGGTTTCTCTAGATATAATCAAATCAATATCGTTCCCGCAGACCAACACAAGACCGCTTTTATTTGTCCTTGGGGCACTTTCGCCTACTAGAAACTTCCATTCGGTTTAAAGAATGCCGACGCAACTTTTCAGCGTGCTATGTCTTATGCCTTCCATGATATAAAGCACATTGTGCAGCCATATCTCGATGACTTACCCGCTCATTCCATGCACCGTGTAGATCATCTAATACACCTCCGTGCCATTTTCCTTCGATGTCAGTTTTACCATATACGTTTGAATCCCCACAAATGTGTTTTCTACGTAGAATCCGACCGACTTCTAGGATTTATTGTTTCACATCAAGGGATTAGGGTAGATCCTTTGAAGGTCGAGGTGATTCTCAATCTCCCTCCTCCTTCCTCACTTTGCCAGTTACAAAGTTTGCAAGGGAAGGCAAAATTTCTTAGTCGTTTCATCCCAAACTATGCTGAGTAACTCTTGGATTTACGCGACTGCTCAAGAAAGGTTCTGAGTTCATATGGGATACCACTGCCAACAAATATTTTGAAGCTTTGAAATTGTCTTTGAGATGTACCCCACTACTCTTCCCACCTGATTACAGTTGGGATTATTTCCTTTACCTCACAGTCTCGGACTATACCATCACTATGGTTCTCATCCAGGAGGATGATTCTCATCCAGGAGGATGATTCTCATGACGAACATGTCATTTATTACTTGATTCAGAGTCTCACGACTACCAAAACCAAGTATTTACATGTTGAAAAACTGGCCTTAGCAGTCGTCTAAGCTGTTCAACATTTCCGGCACTATATCCTCTCTCGCAAGACTACGGTAATTTCTAACTACAACCCTATGCAACACATTCTTACATGCCAATTGCTAGGAGGAAAATACTCCAAATGGATCGTAATACTCCAGGAGTTTGACTTAGAATTTGAACGCACTAAGTCCAATAAATCCTTGGTGTTTGTCGAGTTGATGTGCGACCTTCCCTGCTCTGAGACGGAAAATGTAGCAGCCGATGCATTACCCGATGAATCCATTTTCCCGATTAGTTTCGATGACCTTTGGTACAGAGATATCATCATATATCTCCAGACCTAGACTTTCCGACCCACCTTGTCTAGCATTGACCGCCATCAAATACGCTACCTAGCCCATCAGTATATTATCCTCGATGATACTTTTTATCGTCGTGGGATTGACTCCATTTTTCGACATTGCCTCACATTTGACGAAGCCAAGAAATCCCTAAATGACTACCATTCTGGAGCCTGTGGTGGTCACATTTCTGGGTATGCTACTGCCTAGAAGATCTTACGAGCAAGGTATTTTTGGCCTTCTTTATTCAACGATTGTATAATTGTCGTCCAAAAATGCCACGCTTGCCAAACCTACCACAATAAAATATGATCACATCCTGCTCCTCTACACCCTGTGGTCTTCGTTGGTCCTTTTGCGAAATGGGGTATCGATTTCATGACATGTCACCCTCACTCGGCCGGGGGGCATGGATACATTATTGTAGCCGTAGATTATTTTACAAAATGGGCCGAGGTGATGTCAACATTCGACAATACCGGAAGAACTGCAACATTATTCATATTCAATCACATCATTGCTCATTTTGGTGTTCCTCAGGCTATCGTTACTGATCATGGTAGCCACTTTAGAAATTTCATGATGTCTGAACTCACTGAAAAGTTGGGTCTTCGCCATGAAAACTCAACACCCTATTACCCACAAGCCAACGACCAAGTTGAAGCAATAAACCAGGTCCTCATTACCATGCTTCGATGAATGATAGGGGTCACAAAATGAGTTGGCACACGATGTTGTTTTCAGCATTGTGGGCTTACCGGACATCCATTAAGTCTACTACCAAGTTTACACCATTCCAGTTAGTTTATGGTCTAGAAGCCATCTTCCCGATTGAATGTGAGATACCCTCTCTAAAACTAGCCATCAAACTTCTCCCAAAAACTTCTGCCGAAGAAGAACGTTTGTTGTATCTCATGCAATTAGACGAAACCCGTCATGATGCCACCCTAGTTATAGAAGCCCAGAAGAAACACATCAAAGCCTAATATGACAAACATGTCAGGCCACACGTTTTCTCTGAAGGTGATCTGGTTCTCCTTTACAAACAAGATCGGGATATGTTAGGAGCCTAAAAATTTGAATCTATGTGGCGAGGTCCTTATATCGTCAACTGAGTTTTGGAGAAAGGAGATTACGAGTTGGTGGACTATGATGATATCCCTTTGAGTGAACCCATAAATGGGTTGTACTTAAGGAAGTACTATGCCTAAGATCACCTGTGCATGAGTGCTTGTATTTTATTATATCATACTTTTTGTGTGTTACTGTAGTATGCTTTTTCGTTATTTGGGTCTCTGCCCTCGACTGCTTATCTTGCATTGTGCTTGGTTTCCAGATGTCGGAGTTTTTGTCACCCCACATTGGCTTCGTTGATGGCACTAGCCGTAGTACTTGAAACCTTGCTTCTGCTGCATGGGCAATTTACACACCTACAAATGAACTTATCTATCTACGAGGTGTGTGCCTTGGTCGTGTGACCAATAATCTTGCAGAATATAGCACCGTCATCGAATTTTTGATTGATGCTATTTCGCTTGGTATCTGCCACTTGGTTATATGACTTGATTCGTAGCTAGTAGTACTACAACTAAGTAATGTCTATGCTATTCAAAGTCCTACTTTATCACGGGTATATTTATGAATTTGCCTCTTGGAACGTTATTTTGATTATATTGAGTATCAACACATTCCTAGATGTCTAAATACATTGAATGATGCATTATCTAACTATGTGTTAGACATACATTTGGGCCATTTATAAACCAATCACACATCACATGTATCACACAACACAAAATAAGCTGGTAGAAGCCGTATATATGTATATAATGATCAAAACTTTTTACGAAAAGTTTCTGTCCAAGGACCAAAATCTCAAAATACGAATCCCATAGATTCTACAAAATAGCATCACGGATGATGCTTACGATAACACACAACTTCTTGGGCTACCCTACGAAGAAGTCGACTGATAGACTTGGACACGCCCACAGTATGACACTGGTAACGTCTAGGGATCTCCCCAATAGTAATATCCGGGATGTCTGCGGTCAACCCCTCCAAGTTCTGCTCCACTGCCTCGTAGTTTTTGACATCCCATCTCACCACTGGAGCCGCCTCTCCTCGCCATTAAATATGAGACGTTCCTGGAGGTCGATATGGCCCCACATCTATGTCATCAAAAAGATATTTTTTGATTAGTTCTTGGACAAACATAAAAACATTTCATATGATAAAATTTACAAAAACATTTAAAAAGAACAAAATGTGTACTTCTTACCCAAGTCACTCCACTGAGCATCCTCAGGTAGGGCCAAATCTAGATCCCCTCAGAAATCCAAACCAACATATGCGTAGTCATCAATCATCAGCATCTGGGGCCTCAACTAGTCGAAAAATGAATCATTGTACTTGATTATAGGCCCAGCTACGTGTCGAGCCATGAGGTTACACTACCTCAACATCCTCGGGTCCTGTGGGGCCAGTAAACCCCAATCAACCTGTAGTCGCAACAATGGGACCTTCTTGAGGAAGAATGACACCAAAAGTGATTCATACCCAAACTGCTTCAAGTCACTCTTTCTGCACTTCGTTAATTGTCTCTTCATACTGCAGAGAACTGCATCCGACCAGTTGAAGACCCAAGGCTCTGTACACTCTATGGAGTATTGGAAATAGCTCTGGAGAGCCATGTGTGGAGCCATGCTCCCAGACATGCATGCAATAGTAAACAAGATGGTCTGTAGGGTCAAATCCTAGACCCCCCAAATGGAAACCTTACCCTTGCTCCTCTTTGCCTTGGGAACATAATATTGGTGAAAATACTCACTCATAGGAAGCTCACCGCCTCTTCCTTTGGTCAAAGTAGCATGGTATCCACGTCGTGACAACCCCGTTAGAAAATATATATCCTCGATATCTAGGGTCAACGTATGGACTCCCACATGAAATAATTGTTGGTCCACATCCCACATATGGACCGGGTATTCCAACAACTTGAGTTGGGTTCTCATGCCCGTAATCCTGAAGAAATTCAATAGCCCATAGTCCCGAAGGGCAGAAATTGTACCCAAGTCATTCCCGACAATGGAATCATCCTCCTCATGTTCTCTTTCTCGCCACTCCAGCATTGTGATGGTCAAACACCTACACAAGAGCCATGAGAGATGAGTCAACAACTTTTTTTAAACTCTTACATATTTTTTATTGAGCAAAACCAAACTTTGAAATCTATTTTTTGGCCCCCACAGGTGGCCCTTTTAAATAGTGCGAGATTCTCACAGGTGCCCTAAAGGTCACTTGCGAGAATCCTAGATTCTTGCAGGTTCCGCAAGGCCCACCTGCAAGAATGCTTGAGCGCATGGTGTGACCCTAAAATGGACCTAAAACCCTGAAAATTGCCAATAAAAACTAAAAATAAACCATGGAAAAGTTGAAAGATCAAGAGCTTACCTTTTGGCTAAAACGGTTCGCCGAATGATTGCTTGTGCCTCCTGCAATCGAGCAAATAAATTTGGGGGAAAACGAGGTATTTTGGACAAGTTTTTGGCAAAATCACAATGAAAAGGTAAAAAGCCCTTTTTACCCATATTTATTCACTTTTACTATTTTTATTGATTTTTTTATATTATTTTTATTGCTTTGCTTATAAAACCTAATGCCCTAATAGCCTTGTGAGTATGGTTTTTTGCAGATATAGCAACTTCAAAGTTTGAATGAGGGGGTACAGGTGTTTTTTTTTTTGTCGCATGTATGACTACTTTTTAGGGTTTTTTGTAAGAAAAACCTCGAGCTCAGTCTTCGTTCGTTCTCGCGCTCGAAAATAAATGAGAACATAACCGAGTATATTTTTTCTCATCTTTTTGTACTCGTCATGGTAACACGAAAACGACGAACCTAAGGGAGTATCCTTTAAGCTCTTTTCACGCTCCATAAAAATGAAAAGATTGCCGAGCAATCTTGTTCTTTTCACGCTCGTTAAAGTATTTGAAAAAACGTTCAACGGATGATATTTTATCACTTTTTCGGTCTCGTCGAATTCTTTTATGAAAAAGGAATTGGGAGATTTCTCTTTAAGTTTTTTTCAGACTCTCAAAACATGAAACCTCCCCTGAGTTTTCTATCCTTGGACTCATTAAACAAACATTGACAGACCCGTAATGGGACCGAGCCACTCCTTCCTAGGGTTCGTTAAATATACTCTGAGGGACTCGTTTGAAGGATGAGCTTACATAAAAAAGCATATGTTATCCTCCTCAAGATTGCGTAAAAATAAAGAGGTACTCTCCAGAGATGGTGGGGGAGATTTTGGGAAAGGGATATGCTTTCGTATTCATATTAATAGCAGTAAGCGTCACTCTTGAACATGACACCCCCTATTCGTCATTTGAATTCGGGTTGGGAAATCCATTTATCTCTCATTTGACTTGCTACAAGGTCATATCTTGCGTTGTCTTTGAGTCAGTGTTGCCAAGTCCTTGGTCGTGTCATTCATATGTTCAAGAGAAGTTCACACGATCCCTCTATTGAGTCGGCCTTCTGCAGTTGTCCATTCTTACTGTGTCGGCCTTCCCTGTGTCCATTTTGACTTGTATTCATACTTTGTCTCATCCTCGAAATCTATTACTTATTTCATGTCATTGATGGGGGATACATCAAGGCCCTCCTATGATGAGTCTTGTTCTGTCGACTCCAACTCATTATCTGGAAATGAGACCTAGAAATCATTCAGTACCTTAGAACCTACATGCCTTAATGGCAGGTCTCTTCGCTTTCGACAGGGGTTTCACATCATTGATCCCTGATTGAGAGATTCCATCGAGTGCTTGACTTCATCTCATTCATTCACATTCGTTTGGATTGTACTTCGGTACTTTGGGAGTCATTGACATCAATGGTGATTTTCCTCGCACTCGTTAACAGTTTTCATCAATGACCGGTAATTAAGTGGTTTCCACCATGTTCGACTTCAACACATGTAATCACATGGATAGATTCGTACTTTCAGGTGATGGGATTGAAGACCCTATGTCTCATCTTTTTGATCCAGGCTTCTATGGAGTATGCATGATTTGTGTCGGTGCATAGATCCACTTTGTATGTCACGTGGCTATGTCATCTTCATTCAAGTATTCTCACATAGATCCATAGTGTATTCCTGGTGGCTATGTAGCATTTTGACGGCATGGATCCATGGTGTATGATTGGTGGCCATGACTTACATTTGTGATTCCATTCATTTGTGATTTGAGCATGGGAATGCCTACCTCAGAACTGGTATTATAATCTGCAGATGCTTGGCTGTTTACAGGTGTTCGATTAGGTGTGCTCCTGGTTTCTGACACACACATGCAATTTACAAAGTATTTCGGCTGTCACAGATTCCAACCTCATGCTTTGGGGGGCATTCTATTACACATTATTTTGGTCACTCTGGTGATGTCTCTACAGTGTTGTATTCAGGCTCACTCAAGGAATTTTTTCCTGAGAAAAGTAACTGCTATCTTCTTCCAAAAAACACATTTTTAAGATGAGTTCGCAGGCTGCCTATGTTACAGAGTGCGAAAATCCCTCATTCTCACAGGCCACCCACACTTAGGGTGCGAAATTTTCGTAGTATACTCTATAGGTAGGGTGAGAACCTATTTTTAAG
>JASDQU010739272.1:20896-36359 GCA_032191745.1 Picea mariana | reverse complement strand
CCGATGTTCCACATTTGTTTTTCGCCTTGATCAACATGATCTCCACCTCTTTTCATGGAACCCCTACATCTTATGACCCATGGATGGTACCCAATCCAGGTGATCATCTTCATTATGGTGACAAAATGCTTTTGAGTCCAGTCGAATCCGCTTATCAAGCCATTCAATCGGTAACCCTTTCTACCCCCTCTCTTGGTGATTTATCTCCAGATCCATTCCGCGTTATTTTTCCCACGGATGAGATGATTATGTCTGTTATGTCCATGGAAGACACCCCTTGGACGATGGACATCGTCGTTCCATCCTCTTCTTGGAACAACACACCATCGAGGGTTACCAATGGATCTTGACCCCGTCGACTGTTGTCGTCATTTCTACCGTTCTTGAGTCTACACATGATCTGTTCTATGAAGGGAAATTAAGTAATATCTCACCCACCATCCCCCTCGATATATCCATAAAACCTAGAATTATCGAAAATGTGCAGATCGGAGATTCGTGTTCCCATGATGAAGTTGTCACCTACCAGTCTCTTTTCCAAGAATTTCGTGACATCTTCGTAGGGAGCTATGAAGAAATGTCGGGGATTGACCCCGACATTGTGGCACATGAGATTAAGACATACCGGGTGCTAAACCTGTCCGGCAACGACTTTGTCCGGTCCACCCACGTAAAGTAGCCACTATCAAGCTTGAAGTTGAGAAACTTCTCAAAGCTTTCTTTATTTTCTCTATGTCTCTAACTGACTGGGTTTCCAATCTTGTTCCGATTGACAAGAAACAAGGCATAATCCACGTGTGTGTTGATTATAGGGACATTAACAAATCTTGTCCTAAAGACAACTTTCCTACCCCCTTCATTGACCAAATCATCGACGACTGTGCCGGAAGTGAAATCTTCTCTCTGATGGATGGTTTCTCTGGATATAATCAAATCAATATCGTTCTCGCAGACCAACACAAGACCGCTTTTATTTCTCCTTGGGGCACTTTCGCCTACTGGAAACTTCCATTCGGTTTAAAGAATGCTGACGCAACTTTTCAGCGTGCTATGTCTTACACCTTCCATGATATAAAACACATTGTGCAGCCATATCTTGATGACTTACCCGCTCATTCCATGCACTGTGTAGATCATCTAATACACCTCCGTGCCATTTTCCTTCGATGTCAGTTTTACCATATACACTTGAATCCCCACAAATGTGTTTTCTGCGTAGAATCCGACCGACTTCTAGGATTTATTGTTTCACATCAAGGGATCAGGGTAGATCCTTTGAAGGTTGAGGCGATTCTTAATCTCCCTCCTCCTTCCTCACTTCGCCAGTTACAAAGTTTGCAAGGGAAGGCAAACTTTCTCAGTAGTTTCATCCCAAACTATGCTGAGCTAACTCTTGGATTTACGCGACTGCTCAAGAAAGGTTCTAAGTTCATATGGGATACCACTGCCAACAAATATTTTGAAGCTTTGAAACTGTCTTTGACATGTACCCCACTACTCTTCCCACCTGATTACAGTCGAGATTATTTCCTTTACCTCGCAGTCTCGGACTATACCATCGCTATGGTTCTCATCCAGGAGGATGATTCTCATGACGAACATGTCATTTATTACTTGATTCAGAGTCTCACGACTACCAAAACCAAGTATTTACATGTTGAAAAATTGGCCTTAGAAGTCGTCTAAGCTGGTCAACGTTTCCGGCACTATATCCTCTCTCGCAAGACTATGGTAATTTCTAACTGTAACCCTATGCAACACATTCTTACATGCCAATTGCTAGGAGGCAAATACTCCAAATGGATCGTAATACTCCAGGAGTTTGACTTAGAATTTGAACGCGCTAAGTCCAAGAAATCCTTGGTGTTTGTCGAGTTGATGTGCGACCTTCCCTGCTCTGAGATGGAAAATGTAGCAGCTGATGCATTACGCGATGAATCCCTTTTCTCGATTAGTTCCGATGACCTTTGGTATAGAGATATCATCATATATCTCTAGACCTAGACTTTCCAGCCCACCTTGTCCAGCATTGACCGCCGTCGAATACGCTACCTCAACTGTCAGTATATTATCCTCGATGATACTCTTTATCGTCGTGGGATTGGCTCCATTTTTCGACGCTGCCTCACATTTGACGAAGCCGAGAAAGCCCTAAATGACTACCATTCTGGAGCCTGTGGTGGTCACATTTCTGGGTATGCTACTGCCTAGAAGATCTTACGAGCAAGGTATTTTTGGCCTTCTTTATTCAACGATTGTATAATTTCCGTCCAAAAATACCACGCTTGCCAAACCTACCACAATAAAATACGATCACATCCTGCTCCTCTACACCCTGTGGTCTTCGTTGGTCCTTTTGCGAAATGGGGTATCGATTTCATGACATGTCACCCTCACTCGGCTGGGGGGTATGGATACATTATTGTAGCCATAGATTATTTTACAAAATGGGTCGAGGCAATGCCAACATTCGACAATACCGGAAGAACTGCAACATTATTCATATTCAATCACATCAATGCTCATTTTGGTGTTCCTCAGGCTATCGTTACTGATCACAGTAGCCACTTTAGAAACTTCATGATGTTTGAACTCACTGAAAAGTTGGGTCTTCGCCATGAAAACTCAACACCCTATTACCCACAAGACAACGGCCAAGTCGAAGCAATAAAATAGGTCCTCATTACCATGCTTCGATGAATGATAGGGATTCACAAAATGAGTTGGCACACGATGTTGTTTTCAGCATTGTGGGCTTACCAGACATCCATTAAGTCTACTACCAATTTTACACCATTCTAGTTAGTTTATGGTCTAGAATCCATCTTGCTGATTGAATGTGAGATACCCTCTCTAAAACTAGCCATCAAACTTATCCCAAACACTTCTGCCGAAGAAGAATGTTTTTTGTATCTCATGCAATTAGACGAAACCCGTCGTGATGCCACCCTAGTTATAGAAGCCCATAAGAAATGCATCAAAGCCTAATACGACAAACATGTCAGGCCACACGTTTTCTCTGAAGGTGATATGGTTCTCCTTTACAAACAAGATCGGGATATGTTACGAGCCTAAAAATTTGAAGCTATGTGGCGAGGTCCTTATATCGTCAGATGATTTTTGGAGAAAGGAGATTACGAGTTGGTGGACTATGATGATATCCCTTTGAGTGAGCCCAGAAATGGGTTGTACTTAAAGAAGTACTATGCCTAAGATCACCTGTGCATGAGTGCTTGTATTTTATTATATCATACTTTTTGTGTGTTACTGTAGTATGATTTTTCGTTATTTGGGTCTCTGCCCTCGACTGCTTATCTTGCATTGTGCTTGGTTTCTAGATGTCGGAGTTTTCGTCACCCCACATTGGCTTCATTGATGGCGCTAGCCGTAGTACTTGAAACCTTGCTTCTGCTGCATGGGCAATTTACGCACCTACAAATGAACTTATCTGTCTGCAAGGTGTGTGCCTTGGTCGTGTGACCAATAATATTGCAGAATATAGCACCGTCGTCGAATTTTTGATTGATGCTATTTTGCTTGGTATCTGCCACCTGGTTATACGACTTGATTCGTAGCTAGTAGTACTACAACTAAGTAATGTCTATGCTATTCGAAGTCCTACTTTATTACGGGTATATTTATGAATTCACCTCTTGGAACGTTATTTTGATTATATTGAGTATCAACACATTCCTAGATGTCTAAATACATTGAATGATGCATTAGCTAACTATGTGTTAGACAAACATTTGGGCCATTTATAAACCAATCACACATCACATGTATCACACAACACAAAATAAGATGGTAGAAGCCGTATATATGTATATAACGATCAAAAGTTTTTACGAAAAGTTTCTGTTCAAGGACCAAAATCTCAAAATACGAATCCCATAGCTTCTACAAAATAACATCACAGATGACGCTCACGATAACACACAACTTATCGGGCTACCCTACGAAGCAGTCAACTGATAGACTTGGACACGCCCACAGTATGACTCTGGTAACGTCTAGGGATCTCCCCAATAGTAATATCCGGGATGTCCGCGGTCAACCCCTCCAAGTTCTGCTCCACTTCCTCGTAGTTTTCGACATCCCATCTCACCACTGGAGTTGCCTTTTCTCTCCATTGAATATGAGACGTTCCTGGAGGTCGATATGGCCCCACATCTATGTCATCAAAAATAGATTTTTTGATTAGTTCTTGGACAAACATAAAAACATTTCATATGATAAAATTTACAAAAACATTTAAAAAGAACAAAATGTGTACTTCTTACCCAAGTCACTCCACCGAGCATCCTCAGGTAGGGCCAAATCCAGATCCCCTCGGAAATCCAAACCAGCATATGCGTAGTCGTCAATCATTAGCATCTGGGGCCTCAACCAGTCGAAAAATGAATCATTATACTTGATTATAGGCCCAACTACGTGTCGAGCCATGAGGTTGCACTACCTCAGCATCCTCGGTTCCTGTGGGGCCGGTAAACCCCAATCAAACTGTAGCCACAGCAGTGGGACCTTCTTGAGGAAGAATGACACCAAAAGTGATTCATACCCAAACTGCTTCAAGTCACTCTTTCTGCACTTCGTTAATTGTCTCTTCATACTGCGGAGAACTGCATCCGACCAGTTGAAGACCCAAGACTCTGTACACTCTATGGAGTATTGGAAATAGCTCTGGAGATCCATGTGTGGATACACGCTCCTAGCCATGCATGCAATAGTAAACAAGATGGTCCGTAGGGTCAAATCCTGGACCCCCCAAATGGAAACCTTACCCTTGCTCCTCTTTGCCTCGGGAACATAATATTGGCGAAAATACTCACTCATAGGAAACCCACTGCCTCTTCCTTTGGTCAAAGTAGCATGGTATCCACGCTGTGACAACCTCGTTAGAAAATAGATATCCTCGATATCTAGGGTCAATGTATGGACTCCCATGTGAAATAACTGTTGGTCCACATCCCACATATGGACCAGGTATTCCAACAACCTGAGTTGGGTTCTCATGCCCGGAATGCTGAAGAAATTCAATAGCCCACAGTCCCGGAGGGCAACAACTGTACCCAAGTCATTCCCGACAATGGAATCATCCTCCTCATGTTCTCTTTCTCACCACTCTAGCATTATGATGGTCAAACACCTACACAAGAGCCATGAGAGAGGAGTCAACAANGCATATTTTTTATTGAGCAAAACCAAACTTTGAAATCCATTTTTCAGCCCCCACAGATGGCCCTTTTAAATAGTGCGAGATTCTCATAGGTGCTCTGAAGGTCACTTGTGAGAATCCTAGATTCTTGCAGGTCCCACAAGGCCCACCTGCAAGAATGCTTGAGCGCATGGTGTGACCCTAAAATGGACCTAAAACCCTGAAAATTGCCAATAAAAACTAAAAATAAACCATGGAAAAGTTGAAAGATCAAGAGCTTACCTCTTTGGCTCAAACGGTTTGCCGAATGATTGCTTGTGCGTCCCGCAATTGAGCAAAGAAATTTGAGGGAAAACGAGGTATTTTGGACAAGTTTTTGGCAAAATCACAATGAAATGGTAAAAAGCCCTTTTTACCCATATTTATTCACTTTTTACTATTTTTATTGATTTTTTTATATTATTTTTATTGCTTTGCTTATAAAACCTAATGCCCTAATAGCCTTGTGAGTATGGTTTTTTGTAGATATAGCAACTCCGAAGTCCGAACGAGGGGGTACGTGTGTTTTTCTTTTTGTTGCATGTACGACTACTTTTTAGGGTTTTTTGTAAGAAAAACCTCGAGCTCAGTCTTCGTTCGTTCTCACGCTCGAAAATAAATGAGAACATAACCGAGTATATTTTTTCTCGTCTTTGTGTACTCGTCATGGTAACACGAAAACGACGAACTTAAGGGAGTATCCTTTAAGCTCTTTTCACGCTCCATAAAAACAAAAAGATTGCCGAGTGATCTTGTTCTTTTCACGCTCATTAAAGTATTTGAAAAAACGTTTGACGGGTGATATTTTATCACTTTTTCGGTCTCGTCAAATTCTTTTATGAAAAAGGAACTGGGAGAGTTCTCTTTAAGTTTTTTTCAGACTCTCAAAACATGAAACCCCCCCTGAGTTTTCTATCCTTGGACTCATTAAACAAACATTGACAGACCCATAATGGGACCGAGCCACTCCTTCCTAGGGTTCGTTAAATATACTCTGAGGGACTCATCCGAAGGATGAGATTACATAAACAAGCATATGTTATCCTCCTCAATCTCGCGTAAAAATAAAGAGGTACTCGCCAGAGATGGTGGGGGAAATTTTGGGAAAGGGATATGTTTTCGTATTCATATTAATGGCAGTAAGCGTCACTCTTGAACATGACACCCCCTATTCGTCATTTGAATCTGGGTTGGGAAATCCATTTATCTCTCATTTGACTTGCTACAAGGTCATATCTTGGGTCGTCTTTGAGTCAGTGTTGCCAAGTCCTTGGTTGTGTCGTTCATATGTTCAAGAGAAGTTCACACGATCCCTCTATTGAGTCGGCCTTCTGTAGTTGTCCATTCTTACTATGTTGGCCTTCCCTGTGTTCGTTTCGACTTGTATTCATACTTTGTCTCATCCTCAAAATCTATTACTTATTTCGTGTCATTGATGGGGGATACATCAAGGCCCTCCTATGATGAATCTTGTTCTGTCGACTCTAACTCATTATCCAGAAATGAGACCTAGAAATCATTTAGTACTTTAGAACCTGCATGCCTTAATGGAAGGTATCTTCACTTTCGACAGGGGTTTCACATCATTGATCCCTGATTGAGAGATTCTGCCGAGTGCTTGACTTCAGCTCATTCATTCACATTTGTTTGGATTGTACTTCGGTACCTTGGGAGTCATTGACATCAATGGTGATTTTCCTCGCACTTGTTAACAGTTTTCATCAATGACCGGTAATTAAGTGGTTTCCACCATGTTCGACTTCAACACATGTAATCACATGGATAGATTCGTACTTTCAGGTGACGGGATTGAAGACCTTGGGTATCATCTTTTTGATCCAGGCTGCTATGGAGTATGCATGATTTGTGTCAGCGCATAGATCCACTTTGTATGTCACGTGGCTATGTCATCTTCATTCAAGTCTTTTCACATAGATCCACAGTGTATTCCTGGTGGCTATGTAGCATTTTGACGGCATGGATCCACGGTGTATGATTGGTGGCCATGAATTACGTTTGTGATTCCATTCATTTGTGATCTGAGCATGGGAATGCCTACCTTAGAATTGGTATTATAATTTGCAGATGCTTGGTTGTTTACAGGTTTCTGATTAGGTGCACTCCTGGTTTCTGACACACACATGCAATTTACAAAGTATTTTGGCTGTCACAGATTCCAACCTCATTCTTTGGGGGGCATTCTATTACACATTATTTTGGTCACTCTGGTGATGTCTCTACAGTGTTGTATTCATGCTCACACAAGGAATTTTCGCCTGAGAAAAGTAACTGCCGTCTTCTTCCAAAAAACACATTTTTAAGATGAGTTCGCAGGCTACCTATGTTACAGATTGCGAAAATCCCTCATTCTCATAGGCCACCCACACTTAGGGTGCGAACTTTTCGCAGTCTACTCTATAGGTAGGGTGTGAACCTATTTTTGAGCTTGAAGAAGAGAAGAGGTCACGAAGGTTCTAGAAGAGGATCTTCTAGAAAATGAGTTGGCATTCATATGGTTGGCATCCTACTGATTTCTCAGATTTGGTGGGATCATCCTCATCCATGTAACCATCCCTCCTTCTCCATTATATTGATAGGATTCTCATGGAAAAGGTTAAGCAAGATTGAATGAAGAATTGGTGAAAGGATTGTATGAATAACTCTGCTTGGATAGAAGCTTGAAGACAATATCTGGTCTATCAAGTTGTATTGGATCTTCTTCATGCAAATACAGAGAAAGTGTATGTGTTGGAGCCAAGGGTCACTGAAAGGAATCTTGTGACATCAAGACGATTCGGTTGTATCTTCTACCTTCATTTAATATAATACAACGACATGTCCCTTTCCCATAAAATAACTCTTATTTTATTGCGTAACTCTTTGATCATATGCATAGGTTGACATTGGATATACTTTTCTATCTTCACTTTGGTTGGTTTGTGTTGTCTTGAACCTGACGTCACAAGAGAACTAGAGTGAAGAGGGAACAACAGAGACCTAAGGAAGCGATATAAAGGTATGTCACTCATTCCTTTTTATTAGTATATTCAATGACTACAACTTAGGGAAAGAGTCGTGTCATGTCCTGTTTTGTTCTAGATCCAGGTGGGTCCAGGGAGATTTGTTAGTGTAGGCACCTACTGATTTATCTGATAATAAATTTGAACTTGAATGCTTGGGAATTGTCTATTACAAACTTACTAGGGCAACCAAATCTAGCAAAAATATTAGTTTCCAGGAAATTCATGATTACCTTGTCAGTGGCATTCCTGGTGGGTACATCCTCAATCCATTTGGTGAAGTAGTCAGTGGCAGTGAGGATCCACTTGATTTATTTCTCCTATGAAGTATAACCCCCATTGTTGAAACATACTACTAGCTTTGTTAGGTTTCAAGGGTAGTGATAGTAACTTCTGCTTTCCTGCAAACATCTAACATTCATTGCATGCTCTAACAGTGGAAAATACCTCAGAGAAAAGGGTGGGCCAGTAATATCCTTCCCTCAAGATCTTGAGCACTGTGGCCTTCTAGTGCTGGTGTCCGCCACACGCTCCTCTCTTCATCTCTGTTGTGACGTGTTTAGCTTCATTTTCATCAAGGAATCTTAACAGGATGTGAGTAGGATCTCTCCAATACAGGCTCTGGTTCGAGATGCATAATTTGATATCTTTCAATTTGAAAGACTTGGGCTTCGTCTTCTTCACATTTGGGATGCATTCAAAATGCTGCAAAAAATAGATGATGTTTTTATACCAAGGTGAAGAGGAGTAGGTTTCAAATACCTGTAAGTTGTCTTGTCTAGGCTCTGTGATGGGTGTATCTGATTGGGTGAAGATCTGATGTGATTCTAGCACCATATAGTTTGATTCTAATGGCAATTTGGCCAGTCCTTGCCCCTTGATTAGCTTGGTGGGCTTTATGTGCAAGTCATACTCCAATAGTTTGACAATCCATCTTCCTCTTTTCCCCTTGCTTTCTGGCTGTACCAGAATATATTTGACATTGCTGCTAGGAACAAAGGCTGTTATGCTAGGATGTAGCACATAAAACCTGAAGGCCTTGAGTTCTTTGACAAGTGCATAAGCCTGTTTCTCTAATATATCATACGCGAGATGAACATCTCTGAGGGCTCTGCTGAAAAAGGCTATGGGCTACTCATGCCCTTCTTTGTTTTTCTACAACAGTACAACAACAATTGTTTCATCCAAGGAAAAGGAAAAGATGAAGAAATCTTTGGTATAGTCAGGGCTAGCCAATACGGGTGCTTCAACTAAATATTTCTTGATTGTTTGGAAAGATGATTTCTCCTCCAAATACAATTTAATCACAACATATTTCTTCAACATGTTAGTAATAGGCTTCAAAATTTCAGCAAAATTTGGCACAAAGTGTCTGAGGAAGTTTATCTTACCAATAAAAGATTGGGCAACCTTTTTATTTATGGGGATCTCAATTTGTTGAATGGCACAAACCCTCTTTGGATCAATTTTTTATGCCTCCCAATGATATGATGTGGCCTAGGAGATTCCCTTATGGCATGGAAAAGTGAGTCTTCCTAGGATTGAGAGATATCCCATTCCTCCTACATTTCTTGAAAACCTACTCCAAATGCTGCAAATGTTCCTCATTGGACTTGGAAAAAATGGCAATGTCATCTAGGTATATGACCATAAATTTTTTTTTCTCCCCCACAAAAGATATGTCCATGACCCTCTGAAAAGTGGCCCTTGCATTCATGATCCCAAAGGGCATATTGTCATACATGAATGTTTCCCATGGGGTGGTGAATGTTGTCTTTTATTTATCTTCCTCACAAACTGCTATCTGGTTATAATCAGAGTATCCATACAACAAGAAAATTTTGTTTGCACCTACCACCCTCTCTAAAATATGATCCATCTTGGGGAGGGGTTAATTTTTCTTCAAAGAACACTTGTTTAGATTTCTGAAATCAACACACAAGCTTATCTCCCCACTCTTCTTCCTTCCAGGCACTATGTTGGCCACCTAGTTTGAATACCTTAATGGTACAATAATCTTGGCACCCAACATTCTTTTTATCTCTTTCTCAATTATGGACATTAACATGGGATTAAATTGTCTAATCTTCTGTCTGAATGGCTTGGAGCCATTTTTTAGAGGGATCTTGTGCTGGATGATGTCAGTATCAAATATCTTCAAATCTTCATAGGACCATGCAAAAGTATTAGCAATTTTTTTACATATCTGTCTTTTTGTTCTGCAACCAATGCTTTGGACAACTTGATGATCTTGGGATTCTTAGTGGTCCCAATATTGCACTCTGTCATCTCCTCTTCTTGATTCTTCATGGAAGTTCCTTTGTAAACATCATTGCCATCGAACAATCTTTCCAATGGTACTAGTCCTCTAGGAATGTGATTGGTTTTCATCTCCACAATATCATGACCAACCACTATCTCTAGCAGATGAGGAGATTGTTGATCATCTAATTTCTCATTTTAATCTTCTTGACTTCCTTGATCAATTGAGATATTGGAGAATTCATCAATGGTGTGAAGAAATCTATGCAACTCTAAATCATCACTAAAGACTTTCTAGTGCTTTATGTTGTCTGGTATGGATGTTCTATGTCTGATTTCCACCTGATATTTAATATTTTGGCCAATGGGAGGCCTGAACATGATGGAAACTAAGGCCAGAGAATCATCTTTCTAATTCTATTCTCTGGGAATGAAAGAGAGGTTAAATGCTAGAAAGAAATTATCGATCAGGTCCCATACCTCGTTCATGTAATACTTGAGCCTCTGTTTCTTAGTTTGATAGATATTCGTCACTTGATTAATGACCAACTCAGAATCACCAAAAACTGCTAAATAATCAATGGCCATGTCTTTGGTCGCCCTCAATTCCAATACCGGCGCTTCATATTCAACGATATTGTTAGTAGTCTCAAACTCTAGCTTATAAGAGAGGGTTATAACTTCTTATGAAGGGTAAATGAGGAGAATACCTTCACCAGATCCATCTTTTTATGAAGAGCCATCAAAATACATATTCCACACCTTGTTTTGTTGACTAGTCATTGGCTAATATCTGCGTTGGTTGACTCATATTTCAGGTTCGTCATCATCTAAATGAAAAACAGATGAACCAATCCCATCCTCAACAACATAAATTGGGTGATTGCTTGGGTTCTGATGATCACTAACTATGTAGGCTAACCTTACCTCTCTGTATAGCCTCCTGTGCTCACCACCAAACACAGGAATGGTGGCATATGTGAGGTCCATTTGCAATGATCCTCCAACATTCTTAGCCCAAGTTATGGATAATAACATGCCAAACTTTGGGGGGATGTTGGCCACCACAATGTCCATCACTACACTCTTCATGGATAATTGTGATAGAGAAACCATCATATCCTTTATCAATCCCAGGCATTTTACTTTCTTAGAATCAAAGGAATATAGGTATTGGTAAGGCTTGGTAATCTCCAGACCTAGTTCTTCCATAACAACTTTGGGCATGACATTGTGATAGGCTCCTGAGTCCATAAGACAGTTGTGCAGGATATTATCATGGAAATTCAGAGATATAGAAAGGAGGAGAAGCATCAGATCCATCCTCAATGTGTGGACCCACAGTAATGGATAGGTTTTCATCCTATAGACTAATGACATCGAAAGATCCACTAGAAGGATTTGGTTGCAAAACTTTCATGATGGATTTCTTGAAAGGTTCATTTTTTAACAATTCTGTCAAAGGGACAGGAATATTGATTTTTCTCATCTCATGTTCCAGGCTGAAAGAGGTTGGTGGCTTATCAACTTCCTTTGTTTTAGGGGCAATAGATTTTGATAGTGGAGATGTATGAGTTTTAGATGGCATACCTTTATTTGGATTTGTCTTGGGAGGGGATTCTGCTTGTTTTCCTTGATTAGAGGTGGTGGCCTTGAAATCTCCATTTCTCATCCTCAAATCATATTTCTTCTTGGGTTGACCTTGAATAAATCCCTCTTCCCCTATTAGATCATCAAATTGATTTGACAATTGTGCTACCTCATATTCTTGCTGTGTTAAGTGACAGGTATAATAATCCGTCTCATTGAAAAGCACAACAATATCATCCACCACATCATTGTCTACATATATCTCCTCAATATAATTGTTTTAGAAAGGGGGAACTACCCTTTGACCATCAACTTTTCTCCTTTCTCTATGTATTACTTGAGGAGCATCATTAAGCCTTCTGAATTGGTTCCGATTTCTATTACCAACCCCTTGAAAAGTTCTGTTTGGATATTTGGATTCCCATTTTAGCTTAGCTATCTCATAATTCAGATCCTTCAAATTCGTAGTCATCTCTTCAAGTTTGGGATCAGATGTAGCTGGGTTAGAGGAGGTAGGGGCATCCTCTCTCTGTTTTTTCTTCTCTTTATCAGATCTAGTCTTTAATCTATCTAATGCAAAAATATTATATTCAAATTCAATGGCTGCTTCATGCATGGATAAAAATGTGGTTTATCTTCTCTCTCTCAGAAGGAGGGAGAATTCTGCTTCAAATGCATTAGCATAAGTGATCCAGAATCGGATCCAGAAGCCTGACAGGGCTCAAAAAGGCTAAAAAATGAAAGTGCTCAGAATTCGACGAAACCAGCACCATTGCGTTTGTCTCATCTTCCTGATTCTGGCCATATATTTACTTCATCAAATGGGCTTCGTATGCGAAAGATATCGCATTCTGTCCTAAAACCCAAATAGGCAAAAAAAGGGGATGACTGTACAGTCCGTACAGTGCCACATGGCAGGCTGATTGTACAGGCCGTACGACCGTACAGATAACATGGCAACCCTTGGAGATGACACGTGGCAGGTGATGTGGCATATGACAGACAATTGGATCAGTCAGAGGGTGACACGTGTCACCACTGTAAGGGTGACACGTGGCACAGGCTGACGTGGCAGACACGTGGCAGGGGTATCAGGGCAGGTACAGTGACAAGTGGCAGGCACGTGGATGAGTCAGCATTCGACACTTGGCAATTTTTGGTTGGTTGTTGATGTGCCACGTGGCCTAGTCATGGGCTGCCACATGGCACCCTATGGCTGGTTTGTGGTTTATGTAAAAGTTTATGGTTTCCACCGGGGTCGAACCCCCGACCTCTCCTCCGCGCAATGGACTGGTAGGACCGGGCTAACCACCCAAGCCACTAGAGTTCCTTGTTAACTATATGGTGAAAGTTTTATTTAAGTTTGAATTAAAACTTGGTCGGAGGCGGAAAGGGCTGGGGCTTAGCCCCAGCCCACAGTATGTCATATGACGTGACCGCTCCATATAACTGGGAGCGCAGGAGTAATGGATAGGGCCTAGCCCTTGGACCTCATGCCAACATGTAACCACCACCACGAAACCAGGGCCTATCCACTAATTTGGGCACACAGGTAAGTTTGTTAGCCCGCGGTTCTATCCACATGCCCGATGACCAGGAGCCAGCAGAGGGGGGCCAACACACAACCAGTGAAGCGCTCGGCCACATGGCCGCCTCCCATATGACCAAGAGCGTGCGCCAAAGGGGATGCACCCTAATTTTATTCAAAAGTGGGTTTTTCCCAATGTATTTGGATTTTTATTGATATTGTGCCTGATATTAATGGATTTTGGTCATTTTTGGGAGATATTGGGCATTTTTGGAGCCCAAATTTTGGGAGGAAGTTGGGGATGGATAAACAACTTCAGATCTATATAAACCAAGCCTGTTTGAGGCCATGGAGGACAGTCAGAGCAGAGTTATGCTGAAGGGAAGCCAAGCCAAAGCCATTTTTATGCAGGAAAGCTATTGAGGAGCAGACGCTTGTGGGCCATTTCTGGGAGCTCCAAACATCTGTTTTGCGTGCCGTTTTCTTTGCAGGGTTCTAGAGATATGGAAGAACATGACCAGATCAGTCTTGTAGCCAATTTGAATTACTGCAATGTACTTTTGAGCTTTTGAACAGAAATAAAGAAGCCTCCCCCACAGAGACAAAGGCCCAGAGACGTAGGCAACGTTGTGCCGAACTCCGTTATCAATTCTCGTGTTATGGTTTGCTATTTATTACTTCATTTCAGATCTGCATATGTGTATATGGCTATCATAATTCCTCTCTTTTACTCATTCTTTCATTAAGCTTCTCATATGGTTAATTAACGCATGCAAAATTAAAACTCAACCATAGTCATTAAAAGATCCTACGGATCAATAAGTGATATTGGCTGAGGCTTCAGTTGGTTTGATTTCATATGGGATTCTACCATACATTTTATTGAATCTCTTGGTGAAGTCTAAAATAGATTCACCATTTTTTCTCTTTAGAGCTCCAAATTTAGTTATGTAATAGAGATAATCTCTCCTATATCCCCATTGCTTTATAAAAGCTTCATCTAGCACCTCAATATCTGCAATGGAGGCTGGAGGAAGACTTATGAACCAATTTGTGACCTCCCCATCTAGACTCTGTACAAACAACCTCATCCACACATCTGAATAATCAATGTTAAAGTTGTCTGCAAAACTGTAAAAGGCTACCGGATGTTCTTCAACAGTTATTTCACCCTCCCTATTATATATTGGCAGATATTTCATGTAATCTATGGTTGGGAGTGCATGTAAAACTACAGGTAGCACTAAGGGTGCATATCTGGCAGCAATTATGACATCCATCCTATTAACGTCCATGGATTGAACAATAGGAATCTAAAAATTTATGGGAGATATAAGAGTGGATGCAGGATTGAATACTAAAGTGGATTTAGGAGTAGGAGATGTGTGAGCCCCTTTGGGATTATGATTTTCAGGGCTAGCAAATCCAAGCTGCTTGTGATGATGGTTTGAAGTATTCTCTTGGTGTGCAACTTTTCCCTTGAGGGGGGAAGTGTATCTCTGAGCTACAATGGATTTCCTTAGTTGCCTTTCTAGTTCAGATCCTACTGTGTTATTCTCAGGGTTAGAATCAACCTTCTTGGCTTTGCTATTTTTAGATTTGGATCTATTGAATTCCTTTCTGGATGCTAGTATTTCTTCTTTAGATTTTACTCAATGAAGCCGCCATGTGAAAGATGGTAGTCTATTGGTGTCTGATATTTGTTCAACATCAAAGGTTAGAGCTGATCAATGTTCATTCTCTCAGGGAAATATATTTCGTTACTCCATTCCCCAGAAATAGTGCCATAAGATGTTTGTCCTAAGGTCTGCACCTGAATGCTAAAGGGAAAAGCTAGGTGTTGTTGGGTATTCTACCCTACGAACT
>JASDQU010739271.1:200689-212465 GCA_032191745.1 Picea mariana | reverse complement strand
AAGTGTTGGAGAAGGTGGACGATAATGCCTACATACTCAATTTACCCCCATATATGCACATTTACTCAATAGTGAATGTGAAAAATATGAAACTCTATGAGCCTTCCATGTTGGACTAGGGATCTAATGAGCAAGTCCTACCTACCATAGAGGATTTAACACTAGAATCTCAAGCAGAGTTCGTAGAAGATACAACTTTGTAGAAAATCCAAAACAACCAAGGGAGACCTGTAACATGAACTCTAGGAGGTTGGGTTGAAAGGAAAACTTCTAAGAAAGGCCAAATCATGGTACTCTAGGGAGAAGGTAGAGGAAATATTTTCTTGCCTCCATTAGTAAAATATTTTGGGGACCCAAAGCCTCCCTAAATGGAGAGGTATGATCCAAAATGGATCATTATATAATTTTTCATCTATTTTGGTATTTTTTGGGTGGAAAAATTGGAGCTATTAGTTTGTAGGGCCCATTTTAGGGGCAGGTCTCATTTTGGTGATTTAGAGTCCAAAAAAAACCTAAGCTTGTTTAAGAGCTTAAAAAATTATTTTTGGGGTCAAAACTTTGATGATGAAGTTTTAGCCTCTCTACGTAACTCTACACATCAATAGTTTTCCAACAACGTGAAAATCACCTCAATTTGTGTTCGTGGAAGTTATGCCTCCTGCAAGTCAACCTATCCTATTAACCACCATGATACCAATTGGATACCACGCGAGCTCACATTACCCACACATGTGGAGTTAGTCACATGTGGACTTTCAAGAAGATTCTATAGGATCTAAAACTGTAACTCTAATCCAGAGTTGAGGCATGCAAAAATCCTAACTCTAACCCTAGATCACTATTAGACCATGTTAAATATTGGGTTGCTAGGAAACGAAAGGGTTCCATTCTTATTGTATCGYTATCGTTTTGTAGTTGAGTAGAGAATCTAGGAGTGGGATATTGAAGCATAACAKAGGAAATAGAAGATCTTGTAGGAACCACATTGGCCACGATGTCCATGAAAACTCAATAGTGAGTGCYCCTTTCTTTGTATTTTCATATCATCACTAAGAAGAAAAGAGCAAATCACAGGCCTCGCCTTCTGGCTGGATTTTTCTTGTATTTGGTTTTCCTAGGGTACATCTTGTGTTCATTGTGTGGATAATGTGTTATTTGCTTAGCTTCTTTCATTTTAGTTTTAGTTATTTTRGTATTTTCATGCATTAAGCTGGTAATATTAAATATGAATCTTGAGTAAAAAACTACATAATAATAGATTGTAGAAACTTGTAAGATTTGTTGTGACACGCTTTCGGTGGAATATCCACGACAATTTACAAATCAGTGGAGAAGGATGTAACACCCCTCTTGAGCATATTAGTTGGGATTGTGCAACACCTTGTTTATGATTGGAGTTGGATGACTAGATTTTACAAGTTGATGTTTAGATTTATATTATCCTCCTTAGTACCTTTGATATTCATTCATGATTATGATGTTGTCATACATTGATTATCCTTGGATATTCCTTTATGATTATGGTGACATGATCACGCATGGATTATATTATAATGTGATTATATTGGATGAATTAATATGCACATAATTATTAATGTTTGATTGTGATTGTGATTGTGTTCATTGGCAGTGCAGTAAATTTCGCCCATGGGCTAATTTTTCATGTTTTTTCCCAAAAAAATATTTGTCGTTCTAAAAATTATTCGCCCAAATTATATAGGACAATTATTTTACCTTAAAAATCATCAAAATTTTATAAAAACTATATAAAATCATTAGAAATTTGAATATTTTAACAAAAATATCGCCAAACATTTATAGTTGAGATATAAAGGACCAATAAGATTCGCCAAGGTTTCTACATTTCAAAATAAATTTCCATCCTTAAAATTATCAGAGATTGTGGTAGGGACTTTTGGTATAATGGTCACTAATGAAAAATGCAAGACATATTCTTAGAACCTACACCAACACCAACCTAAATGCTTAGATTATTAAGTTGTTGATGATAATGCACTCCCGTGAAATGGGACCTTTATGCTAAAGACTCGACAATGCTTTTGACCTTAGGATACCTATGTGTATGGGTTTAATGTGGATTTATATAATTAAAAGAGCATTGATTGTGTAAAGTACCTTTTTAGAGTTTCTAACCCTAAGTGCTAGTGATGTGTGATGTGACCTTGGGGGCAATGTACTTTGAGCCCTAACCCTAACTACCTTTAAGCTATTAAAAGAGGGTGATAGCTTCCAATTGGGTGACCATCTATTGGGGTTTAGACCTTTGTGTGATGAATGAAAATCGTTGGTAATAGGAAAATTGTTGTTGAGTTGAATTTTGCCTTGAGATTAGTAACCCTTGGGAAACCCTAGTTGATAGAACAACTCATTATTCCCGTCAATGGGAAAAAGAAGCTAGGAAACATTGTACCTTAAAGGAGATGTTTATCCTAATCTCGATTGTTTTCCAAGTAGCATTGTAGCCCTATTAGAGGTGTGCACACCATAGCAAGAAGAGGGTGTGGTCCCTTGTCACATTGGAGCCCTATGGCAGGTGTTGATTCTTTTGCTAGAGGCTTCATCCACCAATAGGAAAATTGTAGTTTGCACTACTTATGTTTGGACCTTGACCTTGTTTATATTGAGAATTGGGAGAAACCATGTTTTACATCTTAAACTTGAGGCCCTAGCTCAAGGGGTACTACCAACATCCTTGGGARRAAAAGCACTTGAGTGCATATTTTYCCAACAACTTGTTGTATCCACTATGGAAACTTGATTTGCAGTAGGAAGGGGACTTTTCCATGCATTTCTTCGGAGACAAGTCAAAGTTTTCTATCGTTATCAAGTTTGTATTGTGTTTAACATTATTTTGATGTTATTACTTGAKAAAGAACAATTTGTTATCTTGCTTATTGTTTAGAGAAAAATAAATGATGAAACTCACTGKTATAGGGTTAAAACAATGAGCTTAACCTATTTTTACTTAGTGGAGAATCCTTCAATTAAGAAGCCACAAGTTGGGGTACCTAATACACCAGACATCTTGCACCAACCACTTGCAAGGGCAGGGCAAGACAATAATATCAATATCAATGAAGATCCTTCAACTAAAAAGCCACATTCACAAGTGAAAGTATCCATTACACTAAATTTGCCTAAAACACCTTCTCCCACAATTMAAAAGGGCTACTTGGAAGGGAAAATCAGCCCACAAAAGGTGAAACATGTCACCAATAATTTAAACCTTGGTGGGAAGAATATCAACACCCTCTATTAGCCATCAAAGCAAAACCATGTTTACAACAATTTACAACTTTGAAATTTGAGATTAATCTAAACCAACTTCAATATAAACTAATTATTATAAATTTGTTTATTGACAAAATTGTGGAGATGTTTATTTTAATCTCTAAGTGAAGGATTTTAGAATTATGAATTTGTATTTAATATTTTATCAAATTTTCAATATATTAAATAATTTTATGTTTGCAACCTAAATTGCTCACACAAATTATATTGTACTGCAACCTTGTTGGTCAGGACAGCACAGCTCCAAACTTCTTTGCTAATTCAGGAAAAGTTTAAACCCCTCAATTTCTCTAACAATGATTAAAATTTGAGATGCCTAGCCAGCGGAGCATTACAAATGCACATGGCAACATTATAGATAGATCTAAATAGTGATCCACGAGAACTGTTTATTTGACTAAAACTGAAGCCACATGAAAATATAGGTCAGAGAGACATAAATGGGTTGGTCTATGTTTTGTTCTCTTAGGTTTTACTGGGACATCATTGCTAAGACATGCCATCATTCAATAACCTAAATGATAAAGCCATGACACAAGCTGTACTCAACATCCTTAATTTGAAGCTACCATTACATACGCCTTTGCGTTATTTGTTTCTGGAAGACGAGGTAAAATAAAATCTAAAGGATAACAAGTGGATTTTAGGGTGCCTCGGCAAATGAAGAAATTAAATGTCAAGCATAACAAGTAGAGTTAATTCATGCAGCATCAAGAATATCAACTTCAAATTCAATGTTCAAAATACTCCATTTCAACCAAAAATAGATTAGAATTATAAACCATGTTGTAGAATACAGGAACCGACCATTTACTTGTGTCCATATAGTTCACGGCTGATCATTGCTGAGAGAGGATATAGAACCGAGAAATTTCATTCACTGAATACATCTAATACAAGAAACAGGCCACATTCACAGAAAGGACACGCAAAATGGGGCAAATCTAGGAAGACAGTAAAATGAAGTTGAAGGGATTGTTTAAAAGGACAGTAGATGTTCTTATGAATGTCCTGCCAACTTGTTACAATGTATGAAAGTGGTGATTAGGGGAGCCAATTAAATGTACAAACAACATCAAATTTATGAAATTGGTGCAATAGTAATTCTTTCTTAGAGATATTAGGCCCAGCAAGACATTTATGAAGAAGAGTACATTCAGTTCACATAACTTATAACTAGCAGGAATTAGCCTCTAAAAAGTATCCCAACAGTGACAGTACAAATGACTAAACATGTATTAAGGCAGGGACGCTAGTAGTAGGAATAATCATAATACTAATGTAAAGTTTGTGCACATGTGTTCTCCATCTTGCTTGAACAATTACATGTCACCTAGGTATTCATCACTCACATGGATTGACTTGAACTTGTTTGGGATCACCCCAGAAATTGAAAAGAAACCGAATCTGATACAACAATTTATTAAGGACATCGTGCTGCTTGAGAGACCCGAACGAAGCCAGTGGAATGGACAAGAAAGGAGAGCACATTGTACCTATTCATTAAGATATAAGCAGGTTTTACAAAGACATTTTGGTATGTACAAACTACAACATAGTTGGTACTTGTAAAAGCAAGTACCATCTTATCTAACACACTGCTAAAAAGTGCAATTTATTTGAGGGGAGAATCAGAAGAGATTCTCACCTGATTTACAACAGAGAGTCGAGAAACTTCATCGAAGAGAAAAATACAAATGACATTTTGTTTATCACTTACAACACAACACACTTCGCAAATCTTACAGCATCACGTAAAGTAGTTCATGGACATAATAATTTACTATAAGCACTATATTGTCCAAGCTGAAACTGTTTATACTACGACAATACTAAATTGAAGGGGTGATATCCTGTCTGAGTTAAACAATGAGTACACCTCAAAAATCCAAATGGAACAAGAAGTATCAAGATGCCATGGTAAAGATCGGCAAAAACTAATTGAAACAAGAAGAATCTGCAATAAAGATGACTTACCCCTTCAATGACTAATCTCATATTTCAGGAATGTTTGTAGAGACACAAGTCCAATCTCTTCCCTAAGTGTACTGAGGCATTTCGTGGTCTCTAAATTCCCAACAATCATTCCACGGTTGTCTGCTTCCTGGCTGCTCTTATGGTCTTTCAAAACAAAGAAAGCAAGAAGGGAACAATCTGCCCGATCAACCTCCTTCTAATGCTCCCTCGAACTTGCCAGAGCAAAGGACCTTTCTTCAACCTCTTTTGCATGAGAAATTTCTGGTCTAGGTACGTCATCATATGCCATAGGAAAATAATCATAAAATAACAATCCTTGGTGAGGCAAGTATAGTAATATAGACCAGATGCCACAAAAGGTTCGCTACAGGAACTCTCTTTGTTAAACACATAATGGATCTGAATCAACAAGGGTATCCATTTCAATAATTCTGTAGATGCAGGTATTTTACATCTAATTTACCGAGCAACTGGTCGCTGACTTCGTAAAACCATCGAACTGGATGAAGCACATTTGGTATTCTTCGGAGTTTTACGAACTGCTGCAGATCTCTGTCTTAGAGCAGATTTTTTCCTTGGAGAGTTTTTTATGATACAAATTGGTCCTGGAGGAACTCCCTTCTTCAGTGCACTCCCTCTTGGAGTGGCAGATGGAGGCACCCTTAGGTTCTCTGGGGGCAAAGGACTATATGGTTTCCAGACCAGATTGTTCTTTAAAGAGAATCTAACCCTCTTAACTTTTCTCTGTGCACTTTTACCAGCAGAGACAACCCCACTTAACAGATCAGAACAAAAAAAATCTTCTTCATTTTCATCATACTTTGCTGGACTTAAATTTCCAGGGAGCTCATTTTCTCCATTCTGTGGCCTTTTCCTTTTCTTAGATCCAGTTTGCAAAGGAGAAACTGGAACTAACAGGGAAGGTGTTGGTGAAGTACAATTATCCAATACTGCAAGAACAGTCTCCTCACAGTGTTGCTCATGATCTGAGATGACTGAAACATCTGTCATCTCTAAATCACCAGACTCTCCATCAAGAAGTTCCAATCTTTCTTTTCCATTGACTTCATTCGTTACTTCTTCATAACTGCATGCATGCTTGAAATCACCAGACTCTCCATCAAGAAGTTCCAACCTTTCTCTTCCATTGACTTCATTTATTGCATCTTCATAACTGCATGCATGATTGAGAGTTGCTTCGTTTGGAAAATCCTGTATCTCTTCTGCTTCAGAGTTGGATCTCATTTCAGAACTTTTGAAAATACCAGTTGCAGCTTTTCCATTGCATTTCCATGTCAAATTTTCACTGATGTTATTTTCAAAGAGCTGTGGCTTCCCTAAACCAATTTTATTGTCAAATTCATTCTGAACCTCCTCACCAATTTGTTTGATGCTCTCTGTGTTATTCGCATGCTCGCTGTGAAGTGGGGAAACAGAATCTGCTGGTAGTTCATTGATAGAAGGAGTTTTGCTATCTACCGATTGCTCTGCAGATATATTACAAAATATCTTTAGCTTCATAATGCTCTCCAACAAAATCAAGATCCCAGATGGAGTTAAGAGTTTACTAAAGCCTTTGAACTCCTTTTGTGAATCATGCAGAACCTTTTCATTATCTTGCAAGGTAGAAGGAAATGTGACCTGCTGAGAGAGACTACTTGACAGAACAATTGGTCCAAGCTTTTCCACTTTGTCATCAACATCCTGTCCTTGATTAATTTTTAAGAGGTTTCGTCCATTCTTCAGAAAGCAAGCAAATACATTATCGTCTTCTCTGTTCAGCAGAAGCCTACTCAAACCCATTGCAAAAAATGGGTAAAAGGGCTCAGTCATAGGCACAAAATTGTCTAGTGGGACAGGGAAAACACAGTGAAACTCATTAAGATATCCATCTGCAAAACGAAAGTTCATTCTCTGAATTGGCAGCTTATCTACAACAAGTAAACGTTTTTCTGTCATGCCCCCTAAGAATCCATCTACAAGCTTAGAATCCCAACCATTACTGTCAACTGCAGGGAACATGCCCTGAAGAATACGGACAAGTAAAAGATAAAACATATCAAGCCTGAAAAGATCAGTCCCCCTCCATTCCCTTCTTATTGTTCTGAAAAAGGCCTGGAAATAGTGTCGTGCAAGATTCAAGTCAAGATTTTCAACGGTGGATGGCAATTTTCCAATTGAAGTACCCTGGCGTACTTGCTTATCAGCACTCAAAATAAAGTAGAATACAACTTTACAAATTTTCTTCAACTCCTCCTCACTCATTTCTTTCTGAGACGTAAGCCACGGCCTTAACAGTGCTATTGCCTTGTCTTGAATTCTCCTGTCACGGGATCCCAGTTTTTTCACAAGACCCCGCTTGTTCTGAGATGAACTTTGAGTATCTGCGTCCATAGCCATCTAATCTCTAGTTCGTGTCACAATAAGACCTAAAATGGGCAGGGGTGGAAAAGAAAGAAAAGGTATTAGATTTATTTCCTCAAAAAAGAATGCCAACAAAAAAGTACAATAGCTTGATATATGCAACCTAATATCCAAGAAGTGTTCCCAATTCAACCCTGCTGTTTTCTAATGAATATTATCAATATTGAAGCAACTTGATAGCATATTGCGAACCGACCCAATGCCCAAGGTTGGTCCAAATAGTAGGAAGCAAAGTTCATAACCAGGTTGGTAAGGGTTCAAATCTTACAGGGTGCACAGTCAGGCAGCTTTTGAATGAAATTTTAAAAATAAAACATACGATCAAAACTGGTAGCGTTAAATATAAACTAGAAAAGAGCTTTTTAACAGGGGATCCTCACGCAAAGTAGACTTAATTTAAATTCATTCTTTCAACATGACAAACATCAAACAGATGGGAAGAAATTAGTCAAAAGACGTACAAAACAATTTTGAAACACCCAGAAAACCCTTAAAAAAACCGTTATGACTTCCATGAATGCACTTCGTTCAGCAAAATTGAAAAAATAAAAATTATATATAAAAAATGCAAATATCAAGACGGTACACAAAGAGCAGAGACAGGGAAAATGGGCGTTTGGACTTACCTTCAACAACAGTTATTGAATACCGGAAGATCTGAAGCCTTAGAGCGCTTATTTCTTCACAAAATAAATTAAGTACATTGGCACACTTATGGCAGTAAACCCTCGCTCAAAGAAACCACCTGCCGTTCCTGTAAAAAAAGCAAATAAAATCCCTTGAGGGAATCGATCACCTGACCTCTATCTTCAACATAACTCCATCTGCCTTAAAACCCTCGTGAAAACCATCAAAAGCTTTGCTATCTACCATTCGCACATATTTCAAACCAAATCTGAAGGCAGGATTTTCTGTTCCAAAGCTCCATCCAGGCTTTAACGTCATTTGAAAAATTTAAACCATCTTTAACTTACAGCTGTCCAGTGGGCGGCGGATTCTTACTTGTTGTTTCCAGTCAGACACATAAAAGAAAGTATTCTACTTGAGGAAAAATTTGAACTTACGAAGTTTAGTTACTAAGGCCTAAATTTGTGTTATAGATATTGATATATTTTGAATGATGATGATAATAGTGATCACTTTCCATCTATTAAAACAATGGTTTTGTTATTTTGGATGTTAAGAAGGTAAGAATTATTTGAAATTTTTTAGAATATTATTTTTATGTTGAAAAAGTATTAAGAAAAGTGCTTCAATATTTTTATATTTTGATGATTTAAAAGTCATGAAAATTGGTAGTGTGATAAATCTTTGTAAATTGAGATTTTATAGAAAGTGTTTTTCATCTTCAACCTTCTTAGTGTCACAAAGGTGACAAACTCTTTCATTTCAGGGGGTTTTGGGAGTGACCAAAGCCAAGTTTCACTATGATACTTATAAGAATTAGTTTTTATTTTAATCATGTTTATTTTCTTCTTAACACTTGTCAAAACAAAGAGATAATTTTGATCTTTTAGAATATGATTGATTATTTTTTTTATTATTACAACTTGAATGGATTTAATAGTGAAGAACATATTTTTCCTCTTACGAGGTCACAAATTCAAATCCACAATAAATTTAGATTTTTTTAATTTTTAATTTAAAATAAACAACTTTATTCTAAAAAATTATTTATGATTTTTACCTAAATTTATATTTATCATTATTAAGTCATTCCACAATATTATTTATTAAATGTATATGTATTGCTTTAACAAAATTCTTAATTTAAATTTTAAAATAAATAATATGATATTTAAATTACAATAAGTTAAAAATGGAAAAACTTGATTATTTAAAAAAAAAAAATTAAATTTAATAAGAATTTTGGTAAAATTAAAATAAATTAAAAAGTGAACAAACTTAATTTTGTTTTAATTTTTTTTTCTAATTTTAGTAAGAATTTTGATAAAAGATATACTCTGATAAACCAATTGATCTCATTAAACATTAATCATCATCATCATAAAACTTTATTTTTAAAGTTTTAATTTATTTTAAAAAACCCAAATTATTTAAATTTAAAAAAAATAATAAATTAAACTAAAACTTTATCCATAATAAATTAATAATAAATAAAACTTAAAAAAAAATCTATATTTAAATTAATTTAAGTATAAATTATAAAATAATAATAATAATTTAAGTATAAATTATAAAATAATAATAATAATAAATAAAACTTTAAAAAAAAATTATGCATTTTTAATTCATTCTGTTTAAAATCTATATTTAAATTAATTTAAATATACGTTATTTAAAATATATATTTAATTTAATTTAAAAATACATTATTTATTATATTTAAATTAATTTAAAACGTTATTTATTATATTTAAATTGTTATTTAAAATTTATATTTAAATTAATTTAAATATACGTTTTTTATTTATTAATTGATGGAATTTTACATCTTTCCAATTTATTAATTAATAGTATTATTTTAAATTTTAAAATAAGATATTTTTCCAAACCTTGCTATAAATAAAAATTTAAACTCAAGGTTTTCGAATAAAATTATGATAAAAGCAAGAATCATAAGCATAGTTAGAAAAAATTTATTTTAAACACATCATTTTTATTAAAAGTTTTGTAATTCATTAATATAGACATCTAATGCTTTGTTATAGGATGGAAAAATGAAATTTGAAGACATTAGAATAGTTAAAAAACATGTATTTTTTTTTAATAATTAACAATTTGGTTATAATTTTAAAATTAGATTATTATAAAATTGATTTTTATATTTTTTTATTATTTAAAAATTAATATAATATTAAATAAATTTTTTGATTATTAAATTTTTAAAATTCAATTTTTCTATTTTTATTTTTTTATTTTTTTTTGGGGGAAAATAAAGTTTCTTAAAAAGAAAGTATGATTTAAATAATTGTATTTAGTTACGAAAGATAATTTTTATTGCTAACCTTTATATGTGGCGACTTTTCAAGAAGAAGAGAAAGTATGATTGGAATAACTTTAATCATTAAAAAGAAATAACTTCTTTATATGAGTAAAATTAATCATTTATATTTAAATGAATAAAATAAGGTAAAGTTAATAATATCATATATTATATATATGAGAAAGATTTATGATGCTTATTTTTCAATTTAGTTTGTATAAATTAATAATTAATATGTTAAAAATTTTATGAATACACAATGCTATTAAATTAAATGGAAATAATTTTTATTTAATTATTCAAATATATTAAAAAATAATATTTAATTTAATAATAAATATATTTAACTTAATCATAAATAGAAAAAATACTTTTACTTAACCAAATTCTTCCTAGAAAATTAAATTTACATTACATTATCTATGTCTAAAAAAATTGGAAGTTGTACAAGTAATAGTTTTTATTCTATTTAAAATGTGTACATCAAACACACTTTGTTTCATCTACATATAGAAATCTAGACATTCAAATAAAATTTAAACATCCCCCTCCATAGGGTGTTTTCTCCTTCATTCATGTTTTTCTTTTTATAAGCTAATTCTTATTTAAACAAGTGCAACACACTGCGATGTACACCATTTGAAAACTTTACTTTTTAGTGTTTGTACGGCAAAAAAACATTACATTTTAGTGCCAAACAAGTGATTCCCAGTGGAGGATAAATTGGCTATCGACAACTACTAATATGAAGGAACATTGATTTTCCTAATATGAAGAAACATTGATTTTCTTATTTTAATTTAGGATCACGAAATTATAGGAGTACGCTAAACATGGTTTCTTCGGCCACCGTCTTAGATCATTTGACTTTCGTGCGGGCCAGTCTCCCAACTCAATTAAATGACGTCCACTACTCCTTGTATTCAATAGAGATGAAGGACGGCCAACAACTACAGGTTGTGTCCTTCCCCATTAATTTAAAGTCTCGAAATACTAAGGCTGCAATAACATTATCAATTTATTGACCAATGAGGAGTTAAAAAAATACTATTTTTGTTATATTAAAAAATATTTTTTTTTTACTTATTATGTTGAACATTAAAACTGATACTACAG
>JASDQU010739271.1:163162-178235 GCA_032191745.1 Picea mariana | reverse complement strand
TGTTTTGTATAATACATGTGATGTGTGATTGGTTTTATAAAAGTCTAAGATATCTGTCTAACACATAATTAGCTAAAGCATCAGTCAATGTATTTAGACATCTAGGAATGTGTTGATATTCGATATAATCAAAATGACGTTCCAAGAGGCGAATTCGTAGATATACCTACAATAAAGTAGGACTTCGGATAGCATAGACATTACTTAACTGTAGCACTACTAGCTGCAAATCAAGTCGTATAACCAGGCGATAGATACCAAGTGAAATAGAATTAGTCAAAAACTCGATGACGACGCTATATTCTGCGATATTATTGGTCGTACGACTGAGGCAAACACCTCGTAGACTGATAAGTTTGTTTGTAGGTGCATAAATTGCCCATGCAGCAGAAGCAAGGTTCTGAGTACTACGACTAGCGCCATTGGCAAAGCCAACGTGGGGTAGCAAAGACTCCGACATCTGGAAACCAAGCACAACGCAAGGTAAGCGGTCGAGGGTAGAAACCAAACAACAAAAAAGCACACTAAAGTAGCACACAAAGAGTATGATACAATAAAATAAAAGTACTCATGCACAGATGATCTAAGCATAGTACTTATTTAAGTAAAGCCCATTTCAAGGTTCACTCAAGGGGATACCGTCGTAGTCCACTAACTCGTAGGCTCCTTTTTCCAACACTCGTCTGACGATATAAGGACCTCGCCACATAGCCTCAAATTTTCCGGCTCCTAGCACATCTCTATCTTGTTCATAAAGGAGAACCAAATCATCTTCAGAGAAAATGCGTGGCTTGACATGTTTGTCGTATTGGGCTTTGACGCATTTCTTCTGGGTTTCTATAACTAGGGTGGCATCGCGACGGGTTTCGTCTAGTTGCATAAGATACAACAGACGCTCTTCTTCAACAGAAGTGTTCGATAGAAGTTCAACGGCTAGCTTTAGAGATGCTATCTCACATTCAATCGGCAAGATGGCTTCTAGACCATAAACTAACTGAAAAGGTGTAAACTCAGTAGCAGACTTAACGGATGTCCGGTAAGCCCACAATATTGAAAACAACATCGTGTGCCAACTTGTTTTGTGAATCCCTATCATTCATCGAAGCATGGTAATGAGGAATTTGTTTATTGCTTCAACCTGGCCGTTGGCTTGTGGGTAATAGGGTGTTGAGTTTTCATGGCGAAGACCCAAATTTTCGGTGAGTTCTGACATCATGAAGTTTCTAAAGTGGCTACCGTGATCAGTAACGATAGCTTGAGGAACACCAAACCGAGCAATAATGTGATTGAATATGAATAGTGTTGCAGTCTTTCTGGTATTGTCGAATGTAGGCATCGCCTCGGCCCACTTCGTAAAGTAATCTACGGCTACAATAATGTATCCATGCCCCCCGGTCGAGTGAGAGTGACATGTCATGAAATCGATACCCCATTTCGCAAAAGGTCCAGCGGAGACTACAGGGTGTAGAGGAGCAGGGTGTGATCGTATTTTGTTGTTGTATGTTTGGCAAGCGTGGCATTTTTGGACAACGATATTACAATCGTTGAATAAAGAAGGCCAAAAATACCCAGCTCATAAGATATTTTGGGCAGTAGCATACCCAGACATGTGACCACCACATGCTCCAGAATGACAGTCGTTCAAGGCTTTCTCTGCTTCGTCAAAAGTGAGGCATCGATGAAAAATGGAGTCAATCCCACGACAATAAAGAGTATCATCGAGGATAATATACTGATGGGCTTGATAACGTATTTGACAGTGGTCAGTGCTAGACAAATTGGGCCGGAAAGTCTGAGTCTAGAGATATATAATGATATCCCCATACCAAAGGTCATCGGAACTAATCAGAAAAAGGGATTCATTGGGTAATGAATCCTCTGCTACATTTTTCGTCTCAGAACAGGGAAGCTTGCATATCAATTTGGAAAACACCAAGGATTTCTTGGACTTAGCGCGTTCGAATTCTAAGTCAAACTTCTGGAGTATTACGATCCATTTGGAGTATTTTCCCCCTAGCAATTGGCGTGTAAGAATGTGTTGCATAGGGTTGTAGTTGGAAATCACAGTAGTCTTGTGTAAAAGGATATAGTGTCGGAAACGTTGAACAGCTTGGACGGTGGCCAAGGCCAGTTTTTCAACATATAAATATTTGGTTTCGGTAGTCGTGAGACTCCAACTCAAATAATAAATGACATGTTCGTCATGAGAATCATCCTCCTGGACTAGAACCATAGAAATGGTATAGTCCGAGGCTGCGAGATATAAGAAATAACCGTGACTGTAATCGGGTGGGAAAAGTAGTGGGGTATGGGTTAAAGTCAGTTTTAAAGCGTCGAAATATTTGTTGGTAGTGGTATCCCATACGAACTCAGAACCTTTCTTGAGCAGTCAAGTAAATTCAAGAGTTAACTCAACATAGTTTGGGATGAAATGACGTAGAAAGTTTGCCTTCCCTTGCAAAATTTGTAGTTGGTGAAGTGAGGAAGGAGGAGGGAGATTCAGAATCGCCTTGACCTTCAAAGGATCTACCTGGATCCCTTGACGTGAAACAATAAAGCCAAGAAGTCAACTGGATTCTACACAAAAAACACATTTGTGCGGGTTTAAGCGTATACGGTAAAACCGACATTGGAGGAAAATGGCTCGGAGGTGTGTTGGATGATCGACACGGTGCATGGAATGAGCTAGTAGGTCATCGATATATGGTTGGATAGTGTGCTTTATATCATGAAAGGCATAAGACATAGCACGTTGAAAAGTCGCGTCGACATTCTTTAGACCAAAGGGTAGTTTCCGGTAGGCAAAAGTGCCCCAAGGACAAATAAAAGCGGTCTTGTGTTGGTCGGCGAGTATGATATTGATTTGATTATATCCGGATAAACCATCCATCAAAGAGATGATTTCACTCCTGGCACAATTGTCGACAATCTGATCAACGAAGGAGGTGGGAAAGTTGTCTTTACGACAAGCTTTGTTAATATCCTTGTAATCAATGCACACACTGATCGTTCCTTATTTCTTGTTAACCGGAACAAGATTGGAAACCCTGTCAGTTAGAGACACGGGGTAAATAAAGCCAGCTTTGAGAAGTTTCTCAACTTCAAGCTTGATAGCAGCTGCTTTACGTGGGTGGACTGGACGAAGGCGTTGCCGGACGGGTTTAGTGCCCGGGTATGTCTTAATCTCATGTACAACAATGTCGGGGTCAATACCCGACATTTATTCATAGCTCCATGCGAAGACGTCACAGAATTCTTGAAAAAGAGACTTGTAGGTGACAACTTCATCATTGGAATATGAAGCTCCGATATGCACATTTTCGACAACTCTAGGTTTAATGGATATGTCAAGGGGGATGGTGGGTGAGATATTGCTTAAGTTCCCTTCGTAGAACATATCATGTGTAGACTCAGGAATGGTGGAAATGATGACAACGGTCGACGGAGTCGAGATCCATTGGTAACTCTCAATGGTATGTTGTTACAGGAAGAGGATGGACCGATGATGTCCATCATCCCAAGGGGTATCTTCCATGGACATAATAGACATAATCATCTCGTCTGTAGGAAAAATGACACAGAATGGATCCGGAGATAGATCACCAAGAGAGGGGGTAGAAGGGGTTTCCAATTGAATGGCTTGATAATCTTATTCGACCAGACTCAAAGGAATTTGGTCGCCATAGCGAAGATGATCACTGGGGTTGGGTACTATCCATGGGTCATAAGACGCAGGGGTTTCTCGAACGGAGGTGGAAATCATGTTGATCGAGGCGACAGATGGATGTGGAATATCGGGTAGTGGAATGGGAAAAGTACCCATCAATGATGAATCTTTAAGAAGACCCACACCGACATTCTCATATCCAGAGGGTGTTTTCACAATGAAAGGTACATTGTTGGTACGTGTATCAGAGTTAAAGAAGGCTAATTGGTCCACCGTAATTACTTTTCCTTGATGTGGGAAACGTATGACATGAAAAAGAGTGGACACAAATGCATGCATGGAATCGATCCAGCTACGACCAAGTAGAAGGTTGTAATCGAGAGGAGCATCAAAGACCTCAACTTTAACGTTGACCGTTTTTCCTTCTAACGTAATAGGCAATGAAGGGAGGACATCGTAAGGCTTAAACCTAAAGCCATTAAAGGCTTTGAGCGTGTTGTGGGATTCGGTTAAGGGAGGAGAGCTGATGGCTTTCCAGCAGGCAATAGACATGACACACGTCGAGGCACCCTCATCAATAACTATTCTACAAATGTTCTTGTCGGAGACAATAACTTGTATTTTAAATGCGAGTTGAGGGGGTAACCTTGGAATGTGATCTTCCAAGTCAAAAATTATTAAATTTGTATCCATAGGATCGATTCCACCAATAGCTTTCAACAGTGCCTTTCGTTGTGTGGGACAACTCTGAAGGACTTCGAGGGCTGACATCGCAGACGGTGCTTGGGCCAGATCTTCTACAATACTGTAGTTATGGGCAGCACGCGCATGAGGATTGAAAGCAAACTTTCAAACAACACCCTTCGGGGGAGGGTGAAGAACTGTGTCTAGGCTCGATCGTTCGAGATGAAGAGGATCATTGGTATGTGGAGCTGATGGAGATGGTTGGACCAAGGAAGGAGGTATTTCATCAACCTTATCTTTGGAGGAAGAACAATCTTTGGCTCGAGTGGTAAGTGTGACGTCATTCTTCTTTGAATCACCTGTACACATTAAGACATGGGATGTATTGGAGGGGGAAGGTTGGTCATGAATGACCAATTGGGCCTGTTGTTGAGAAGGAAAGGGTTGTGACAACACGACTGGGGTAGGCGGTTTCGGGGTCCCTTGAAGGAACTTAGTAACCTCGGCTCGTCTCGGACAATCCTTAGTGTAGTGATCATCACCACAGATAAGACAAGGGTATCAGGGTTTGTGCTTATCCTTATCGTCAGCGGGTTGTGTTTTGGTTTTCTCAAATTGCGGGTTATTTTTATCCTCCTTATTCTTACCCTTCCCTTTTTTGGATTTATTCTTTCTGGCAGGGGTAGATTGAACAGAGTTCACCTCAGAAGTCTTTCCAGTAGGAGGAGTAGGAGACGGAGCATGTTGAACATTAGAAGCAACGGACTTGGGGTTGGTGGTAGAGGCTTATGCGGAGTGGAGTTGGGCGTGGAAAGTGCCAATCACACCATCAGTCATGTGAGAAGCAATAGGAGTAGTTGAAGTAGCAGTAGTAGAAGGACGAGGTGTGTCAGTAAGAAAATCGTAAAGAGTACCTGTTTGTGAGTAAATGAGGTCAAGGTATTGAGCACAACTGATCGCCTGTTCTTCTGTGACAACTCCACCCATGGATATGTCACGAGTGATATCATTCATGAATGATTTCATGAACCACTTTGCCAGTAACTGATCGAGAAGCTCAAGTTTGATGAGACGTCGTCGTCGTTGCCACTCATGAATGTGATCAGAGATATGAGTGGCTTTGGTTTGTTTGAAAGAACTCAAAATTTTGGTTCTTGATTCGTAATGGATCGGTAACTGGTAGTGGGTGAGGAAAGCCATGGCAAGGGTGCTAAAGTCAGTGAAGAAGCCTCATGGTAATTCTATATACCACTTTGCGGCGGAACCCGTGAGAGTTCGCTGAAAAAGACGTAAACGAATAGAGTCATCCATCAAAGAGTTGGATGAACACCAAAGGTGGAAAGTCATTACATGATTGTTTGGGTCCTCTCCCGGTTTACCATCAAACTTAGGAATGTCAGATGGTAGTTTGGCTGGTATGACGGGCCATTGAGGAGAGTGATGGATAGGATCGTTTAGAATTCTAGACAGATCAGGGAGATCCAGGGTGGCTAAGAAGGGTAACTGTCTATTCACGTGGGGGTACTGGTGACTTTGGGGAGGAAATCCCGTAGGTATACCAGTAGGACCGTAAGCAGTTTGCATATAATGCGAAGATCCGAGCAGATTCGGTTGTTGGTACGAAGGCATGTAATTTATAGGGTTGTATTGGTTAGGGCGGTTCCCTTGAACAAGGATGTTGGATCCAACGTTCAAGCCCCAAATGGAATTGGACGGACCTGGATATGGTTGGCCTATACTAGGGGGTATGAAAGAGTTGGTTTGAGGTTGTTTCCCCCCAGTCGATTGAGGAGTATTTCAAATAAGATAGTTTCAATACTGGGCCAAGTCTACAGGTATGTTCTGTCTAGTGGGTGGGGTAGGTGGGGGTTGCCCTCCAATCAAAGGTTGTGTCCCAATTGGGATTTGACCTCCAGGGTGAAAATGTCCGCCATCAGGATCTGGTAATTAGGTTTGAAAGACTGAATGGTGCCACAAGGGTTGGTTCCTCTAATAGGGAATGCAAGAGACCCTCTGGAAGGGGGTCGAGAAAGTGTCGGAATAAAACTAGGAACAAGATGGTGCCTAGAAGGAGTGTAAATTCCAGGAGTCCCAGATGGGATTTGTGTAGGAACAAGAATAGAAGCATTCAATGCATGATATCCAAGAGGAAGTGTCGGGGTGAGTCTGGGTGAAAGTGGCGTGCCAATGGGGGCCTAGCTAGCCACTGTATTCATAGTATGAAGATTCGTAGTATCTAGGACCATTGTATAATGGGCCATTTGAAGGGGAATAGTCAAGATATGGTCGGTTGGCCGAGTGTCTGAACCAGGGAAATAATAGGCAATAGTAAAAGGTATCACGTCTGGATTGGATGTTTCGGGTGCCTCAGGTGTGATAGTGATATCAACTTCTTCTCCTGAGCCAAAGAGATACCCTCTAAAAATTCCAGTAGTCCAAAAAGGATCTTGACCTTCAGGGCCTGTGAAAGGTCTGGTTGGTAATCCATAAGCCTCAACAACAATATCTCCGGATGAATTCACTCGAACAATACATCTCACAGAGTCGGGAGGAAGTCACAAGCCCTCTTGAGAATCTATAATTTAGAATTGTTCTAAAGAGTCGGTTCTTTCCAGTCGTGGAGTGGCAATGTCTTGGGCTTCACTCTGTTGAGGAGAGCCCTTCGGTGAGTTGGTAGGCAAGGGTTGAGAACCTTCCATATCTTCTGGGGGTAGTCCTTTCATTCTACGTGAGCGGCGTGGAGGGTCAATGGTGATCGAGATAAAATCTCACGAAAGAAATTCTATGGCCAACTTATGGAAACAAACAACATGCACTAGAAAAATCTAGGAATCAAAACCAAGCAAACAAGACCTTCCTATTCCGAAATCACTAGTTGGTGATGAAATCCAACGACGTGACATCGAGACAAGAAGGGGTTGGGCTAGGGTGGAAAAGTTACGTCGACGACCTGCTTTTGACCAAACAAACACTCGTATCTCAGAATCAAAGATTATACCCTTGTTGATAAAAGGTCAAGAAGAAAAAATTGGGAAAAAGAGTAAGAAGAGTTTTCGATCTCCGAAAACTAATCAACCACAAGATTAGAAGTCAAGAAATAGTCAAACACTAGCAAAAGAAGTTCTTCCCAGGTAAACAAACAAATCTAGGCATCAAAATGACAAGAAGACCTAATCCAAAACTTTTACAAATGAGTTCGCAGCCTGGTAGTGGGGTACAGTGCGAGAATTAGGGATTCTCATAGTCTAGATATAAGCAGGGTGCGAGAAGGTCGCATTGGATTGAACAGTAGGGTGCGAACATCAATGATTCTCATAGGCTACAGAGAGGTACAGTGCGAGAAGGTTTGTAATCAAGGCAAAATTTGGAAAAAGGACAAAAACTTTGAGTGAACTTCTAGGTCCAAAGAGTCTATAAGGGTCTCCTACAGACTTAGAGACTGGTTGGCAATGAAAAAAAGTAGGCTAAGAGAAAATTGCCAACACTAACAGATCTCCCTAGATCCACCTGGATCTAGAACAAAACAAGACAGGACATGTCACTACCCTTAAGTCGCAATCATTGAATTTATCTTCGAGAAAAAGAATAAATGACATACCTTTAGATATCGCTTCCTTATGTCTCTGTTGTCCCTGCTTCACTTTGGTAGCCTTGAAATATGAGATCTACAACGACACAAATCGACCAACGTGAAAGAAACAATAATATATTCAATGAAGACATAAATCGGTATATGCAGACACTAACAGATCTCCCTAGATCCACCTAGATCTAGAACAAAACAGGACAGGACATGACACTTCCCCTAAGTCGCAATCATTGAATTTATCTTCGAGAAAAAGAATAAATGACATACTTTTAGATATTACTTCCTTATGTCTCTGTTGTCCCTGCTTCGCTTTGGTAGCCTTGAGATATGAAATCTACAACGACACAAATCGACCAACGTGAAAGAAACAATAATATATTCAATGAAGACCTAAACATGTGATCAAGGAGTCATGTAATAAAATAAGAGTGATTTTATGGGAAAGGGACATGCCACTATATTTATATTAAATGAAAGTAGAAGATACAACCAGATTGCCTTGATGTCGCAAGCTTTCTTTCGATGGTCCTTTGTTCCAACACACACACTTGCTCCACACTTGCATGAAGAAGATCCGTTGTGGCTTGATAGGCAAATGGAGGCCTTAAGCATCAATTCAAACAGGATTCCTCACACAATTCTGAATCAATTCCTTCATCGATTATTTATTCAATCTTGCTTAACCTCTTCCTTGAGAAACCTTTCATTATATAGGAGAAGGAGAGATGGTTAAAGGGATGAGGATGATCCCACTAAATCTGAGAATTTATTAGGATGCCAACCATGCGAATGCCAACTCATTTTCTAGAAGATCCTCTTCTAGAACCTTCGTAACTTCCTCTTCCTTTTAAGCTTTGAAGCAGGTTCGCACCCTACCTATAGAGCAGACTATGAACATCTCGCACTCCAAGTATGGGGTTGCCTATGAGAATCAGGGTTTCTCGTACCCTACAATACATGTGGCCTGTGGACTCATCTTAAAAATATGTTTTATGGAAGAGGACAACAGTCACATTTCTCAGGAAAAAGTTCCTTACGAGATCCTGGACACATAATTGTAGAGACATCACTAGAGTGACCAAAATAATGTGTAACATCCCTACAAACCATGATACTAATAAAAGGTTGGTTGGTTTAGGTGTTTAGGATATCTGAAGATGCATATAATATTTTGCATCAGAGGTGGATTCTAGGATAGGGTTTGGATCGGCTAGTGTCAATATCATCTCAATGTGGGTTTGAATTTTGGGGTTGCCTCTGATATTCTGTTTCAAATTAGTGGTCTCCAAGGAAATTGTCAATGTGTTAGGTATTTATTACGAAGCATATTCATCCTTCATAAACACTAGATACTATGGAATGGCCCACATTCTAGTAGGGTTAGCAAACATTAGCAAAGACAGTGGATATCTGAAGGGGTGTTCATCTTTTTTCGTCTCAACTTGGATTATGAAGGAATACCCTTCATATGTGTGTGTTTTCATTGTTATGGGAACTTGGATGCAGAGTGGAATTATCTAAGCCTTAGGAAGATATGGGTACAAATAAAGCATCTGATAGGTTTGGAGATAGTTGAACAAGGAATAGTCCAAATATTGAATAGGAAGGAGAATGTGGGAGTTCAAGCGACCTTGGTTAGTCCTCAAAATGGGCCTTTGGAAGCAGAATTTCAGACCTTGGGTACATGCCAACTCAAGGAACCTAATATGGATTTGATTAGCGAAAACAAGTAGAACAAGACCAAATTGGGTAAGACATATCGGTCTCACTCTCCAAATAAAAGTAATTTTTTCATTTTGGGGTCTTGGGGAACTGAGGTTGGAACCAAAGTTCTAGACTCCATGAGTGATTTCTACCTAGCTTGTCTAGTATTAAAAAACCCTAACACCCCCCCAAACATCCCCTCATACCTATTCTTGGAAATACATAGGTTTTGGGTGCTAGTAAAGCATGGGTAAAGCTCCTGAAGGATCCTATGAAAACCCTATTCTAGACTTTGATCTATATGGGAAGAAATTTTGTGATTCCAATCCTCTGGAAATGGTGAAGTATAAACTAAGACCTAGAAGCAAAGGTACTCTCCATTTTCTAGGAAATGTGGCAGGGGGGTTAGGTTTCTTTGAAGAAAAAGGCCTTAAATCCAATTAAAGGGGAAGAAAATCCCATGTCTATGGCTAAAAAACAAGCGTACTAAAAAATGAGATGTGGGAAACAATTATCCTTGATAGGGGCTCTTAGAGCAATCCCCCCTTTGAGGGTTCCAAATGAATTTTTTAACTCTCAATTGTAGAGGGTTGGTTAATCCCTCAAAGAAGTTGGACTTAAAGAGATTAGTTGAAAATATCAAACCTTCTATTATTCTACTGCAAGAGATTATGGCATACATGGAGAAAATCACTCAAGAATTATTTAAATTGTTTAGGAATTGGGAATTCAGTTTTATAGATGTCGTTGGGAGATCGGGAGGGAATATAAATGGGTGGAAAAGAATGTTCCTTCACCCTTTCTAATTCTTGGGCCTTTCCTACAATATTACAAACCTCCCCTTTCTCTTTGGATCTAGGGAAATATATCAAAGTGTTGAATTGTTATGGTCCTTACATGGATAGGGTGGAATACTAGGATAAAATTTTCAAAATGGATTAGTAGTGATAGGGGGGACTTGAACTTCACTTTAGGAGCATCAGAAGTATGAGGCCCGACTACACAATTGGACTACCTTTCAGGATATTTTCTTAGAAAATTGGAAGAATTTGGTCTTTTGGAAATTGAACCAACTAAAATGTCCCCCACCCAGAGAAACAAGAGAGTGGGAGAAGCCATAATTTCCAATAACATCAATCAATTATTTATCTTTGAAGCCTTTATAGATGAAGTCATTTAGGGGGGGGGCTTGAACTTCACTTTAAGAGCATCATAAGTATGAGGCCCGACTACACAATTGGACTACCTTTCAAGATATTTTATTAGAAAATTGGAAGAATTTGGTCTTTTGGAAATTGAACCAACTAAAATGTCCCCCACCTAGAGAAACAAGAGAGTGGGAGAAGCCATAATTTCCAATAACATCAATCAATTCTTTATGTTTGAAGCCTTTCTAGATGAAGTCATTTTGATTAAACAATGGATCACCTTTGGGGGGGCTCTGGTCATAACTTTGTAGTGTTGGAAGTGGCACCTTCAATAGAGAAACCTACAAATCCCTTAAACTAAATCTAGAATGGATGAAAGTGGAGGAGTTTGTGGGGAAAATCAAAATTGTCTTGAAACCTTATGATGGTAATCTAAGAGGATTTACTCCCATCCAATTTAATCAAAACCTAAAAGAAACAAAAATGATAGCTTCAAAATGGGAAAGGAACAAAAAACAAACACATGATAGGGTCCTTATAGAAGTGGACGAAGCCTTGGAGTTACTCTACAATAATGAAGTTTTTGGGTATATGAGTGAGGAACAAAAATTAGAAGTAAAGTTACTAGAAGATAAAAAGAGGTATATACTTTTGGAAAAATAAAAAGAATGGAGGCTCAAGAGCAGGTCCTTATGGCTACATGCTGGTGATGGGAATACAAATATTTTTCATAGATATACAAATTGTAGAAAGAATGTTAACTCTGTTTGGAAAATTGATAAAGGAGATGGTACTTGGGCTACAAATTTCAAGGGAATGGCATATGAAGGAGTTAATCATTTCTCCTCCCTCTTCAAAGAAGACAATCATGCTACAATAGTAGAGGTTATTAAGTTGGCAAACTCCTTCCCTAGCTTTTCCAATCATGAAGACAACCAAACCCTGATAAAGGAAGTTGGGAAAGAAGAATTGTACCAAATCTTGCAAAGTTTTCAAAAGGACAAAAGACTTAGGGTTGATGGTTTTCCTATGGAATTCTTCTTAGGTTGTTACGATTTTATAGAGGAAGACTTCATAAGAGTTATGGAGACTACAAGAACACAAGGAAAATTGTTGGTAGCTTTCAATACAACATTTCTAGCATTGTTCCCTAAATAAGGTAATCCTACAACCTTTGAGAAATTTAGGCCAATATCTTTATGCAAATACATTTATAAAAGTATATCAAAGGTAATTGCTAGAAGATTAACAATTGTTTTATCAATACAAATATCTAGAGAACAATTTGGGTTTGTAGAGGGAAGGCAGATACATGAGGCAATGGGGATAACCCAATAATGAATTCATTCAATAAAATTCAGGAACCAAATATCGATGGTGATGAAAGTGGACCTATCCAAATTTTATGACAGGGTAAGTTTGATTTACATTATACTTATTCTAATTCATTTGGTTTATTGTCATCGGTTCATTATTTGGATTGTGAGTTGCATTTCATGATGTCTTTTTTTGTGTTAATAAATGGAGCAACATCCCCTTTCTTCTGATCAGGGAGAGGCCTTAGATAAGGTTGCCCTCTATCCCCCCTTCTATTTATTTTAATATTTGAAGCTTTAAGTAGCCTACCTTAAGAAGCAGAAGGAAATGGTAGCTTCAAAGGGGTATCTATTGGAGAATCATGCAATATCACATCTATTGCTTCTAGATGACATTCTATTTTTTTGTGAAGGCACTAGAAGGGTCATTGAGAAGTTCAAAGGCATTATGAGTTTATTTTGTAAGGTAGCTGGAATTGTGATAAATATGGAAATATCCATGATTACCCTATGGGGGATATCTAAGCAGAAAAATAACCATTTTTATCAGTTATTTCCTTTTAAAATGGTTGGATTAGAATAGGGAATAAAGTATCTAGATTTATTTTGAAGCCAAATAACTATAAAAAATGTGACTAGAAGTGGTTGATAGCTAAAGTGGAAAAGAGATTAAACACGTGGCACAACAGGTGACTCTCCAGAGGATGTCGTTTAGTATTGGCAGTCTTGGAAGAGATTCTAGTTTACTGGATATCACTTGCATGCCTCCCAAAAGGATTTTTGGAAGCCAGTAGGCGTCTTTGTTACAAATTTATATGGTTTTGAGATCAAAAAAAGAAAGGCTTTTGTGTTGGCATCTTGGAAAAACCTAACCTTACCAGAAGCCAATGGAGAATGGGAGCTTAAAAACCCCTTTCTCTCCCTAGTATCTCTTGTTGCAAAAAATGTGTGGAGGCTAATTCAAGGAACAAGTTTGTGGGTTTAGGTTGTAAGATCTAAGTTTATGTCCCCTGGTACAATGGAGGGTTGGCTTACAAATCCCCTTAAATAATTAATAAATGCCTCAATGATTTGGAAAGTTGTTACCTATGCATTCCATGTGGTTGCCAATTGGTTGATATGGTAAATTGGGAAACGTGATAAAGGTCAAATTGGTCTTGACCCTTGGGTAGGAAGCAAATGTATGCACATATTACCCCTTAAGATAATTCAAGAGTTGAGGAACATAGGGTACTATAATCTCATACAGGTTGCAAATTGCAAAAGGACTACAACTTGGCACCAACAATGGCTATCTTGGGAAGAGCTAGGATTGGGGGGAAGAATATGCAAAGCTATGGAAAAGGTACACAATCATTGGAAAGACTGCAATGCTAGACTCAAAAAAGAAGAGGATCTATTGATTTGGTCACTAAATCCTATTGGGGATTATGTTCCTGAAATATGATACAAAACATTAGTAAAGGAAGGAAGGGAAGGTCATCGGATCTGGTGGTGGAAAACTATTTGTAAATTAAAATGCCTTGCAAAAAATAAGATCTTCATGTGTCCATTTTTACACAATAAGGCACCCACTTGGGAGGTCCTTCAGAAAAGGAACTTCATTGAACCAAGATGGTGTTGTCAATGTCAACTTGCAAAAGAAACTATATATCATATCATCTTGGAATGTTCATATGCCAAGGGAGTATGGAAAAAGGTGGAAAGGATGATTGGGATAAGGAACCTTTAGGAAGGGGAAAGTTTTGAAGAGGATTTTACAACCCAATGCCACAAAACGGGAATTTTCAAGTTCAAAGGACTACCTCTTTACATAGCCTGGGGAATATGGCTTCTTAGAAAACTAAAGTCGTTTGAGAATGAAGACACGTTACCTCTCAAGTGTGTTGTCTAGGCCTTGAATATTTTAAATCCATACCCACAATTGTAGGAAAAATCAATCTCTCATTATCATGCTAAGAGGTAATAAACAAGAACATTCCTTGGGCATTTTTTGGTGGTGCATCATAGGGGAACCCTTCTAAGGGAGGTTCAGGAGGAATTATATACTTATCTTCAAATCATAGCACTTCCTTTAAAGTTATAATTGTTCAAGGAACCAATAATTTTTATAAAATGATGGCTCTAAAACGGGTCTTAGGCTTGCACAAAAGTATGGTGTAACTCAACTACATATCTTTGATGACTCAATGTTGATTATTAAATGGATGCACAAAGAAAATTATCTAAATTATCTAAAGTTTGTTACAGGGACAGAAACAAACTTGCAAATGGGCTTTCAAAAGTTGGAGTCGGGATGGAACAAGGAACCTGTACTATTACTACAGTCCATGATGGACATGCACTTGAATTTAAACATGATCCTTGTATCTAACTTTTAGTGAATTTAGTTCCTATTTTAGTTTTTTGTAAAAACAATGGATAGTTTCAGGACTTTAGATTGAATGAATGATGTAATATTTTGATTATCAATTTTGTTTTTTGAAGAGATGATACATATGTAATTGTCTAGGTATAGTCTTTAGTTTTATATGGAAGAAGACAATGACATAGGAATGTCATCACAAAGGCTTAAATGCACTAATGAATGCCATGGTCATTCAACTTTATATTTTTGTTTATATAAATAAAAATACGTATTTTTTTCCTTGGAGAAAAAAAACTTTCTAAATTTTAAATGGAGATCATATAATATTATTTGGCTTTAAAATAAAAATGCAAATTTAGATATCCATGTCAACGTTTAAACAATTGGACGTCCCAAGTCACATTTGAATTTTTTAAAATGTTCGTATTGAATTTTTAGTTATACCTTTTGTTTTGTAAAACTCAAAATGTGTTTTTTTTTCATGTATTTTTTGTGTATCTCATTGTGGGTCTATCAAAAGTATGTAAAGTGGGTACTCCTTGGATGTAGAGTTTAATTCTACATTCAATGAGTGCTTACACTTGAAATGTGAGTAAA
>JASDQU010739271.1:149768-163142 GCA_032191745.1 Picea mariana | reverse complement strand
CACTAGTTGGTGATGAAATCCAACGACGTGACATTGAGACAAGAAGGGGTTGGGCTAGGGTGGAAAAGTTACGTTGACGACCTGCTTAACGAACTTACACCTTGGTGCAAGCTCAAACACATAATTGTGGATATACCCTCCAAGGAGCCCGAGTGAGTCTGGCCAACGTCGATTCCAGGTACCATGAATTCTTACCCCTCCACAGTCACCTTGTGTAAGATTCTAAGAAGATAGGCTACTAAAGTTACCACAAACAACAATGATGCCTGGGGGAATAGTCGACAGTCCAATCCACATGCAAGGGAAGGGTATCTAGCCCGAAATCAACTTGAGAGGCTTCCATTCATCATTGTGGGTATACCTTCAAGCGACCCCCATAATACGTGCAATCTCTACATCGAGATCAACAAAGCAGGGTGAGTAACTCTATCAATCTCAATGTGACCTCAGGTTTGACCCTTGTGTGAGAAGGGCTTCCTAGGACAAAATGTTGCAAATGGAATTTGACACTCCCTATCACAAGATACTATTGTGTGTTTTGCGCTTTGGAGAGTGTGTCTCACTGCCTATTCCAAAGCTCTAGCCTAACTAATGTTGGTGCAAAAGAGCCCTAGAAAATGTTACTAGTTGAATTTTAAAGTTGCGCGATATTATTAAAGGTCGTTTGTTACGCAAGAGGGAGACAGAAATGAAACCAATGTTGTGTAAGACTCTGACCCGACAATGTGTAAATAGAAATGAATGATACAAATTATCGTTCGATGAATTCTATCTACAATAGGGAAAGAGGAGTTTTCTGGAACAATGCAAACTGCGATGTACGATCTCTTTTGAAATGTAGTACCAAACAATCATTGACAATGTAAATTCACTATTCGTTCTCTTTCAATATTTTAACACCAATATTTTCTGAATAAATGATTGCTTAAAAGAAAAAGACTTTAAATTTTTTTTTTGTTATAAACCCAAAAATGGGGATGTAACTAAGAAAAAGTAAGAAACCAATGAAAATAAAATACTGAACAACACCCAAATCGATCTTTCAATGAAGATACAAATAACAAACTGGCAAGAAAAAATCTCTTCAAATGCACATGAACACAAATTTTCCAAGCAACAAGCAATCTAAAAGGACAATTAATCCCAACTTTTAATCCAATCAAAGGATTTTGACCAAACAAGCAATTGCATCTCAGAATCAGATATTATACCCTTGTTGATAAAAGGTCAAGAAGAAAAAATTGGGAAAAAGAGTAAGAAGAGTTTTTGATCTCCGAAAACTAATCAACCGCAAGATTAGAAGTCAATAAATAGTGAAACACTAGCAAAAGAAGTTCTTCCCAGGTAAACAAACAAATACAGGCATCAAAAAGACAAGAAGACCTAATCCAAAACTTTTACAAATGAGTTTGCAGCCTAGTAGTGGGGTACAATGCGAGAATTAGGGATTCTCGCAGTCTAGATACAGGCAGGGTGTGAGAAGGTCACACTAGATTGAACAATAGGGTGTGAACATCAATTATTCTCGTAGGTTACAGAGAGGTACAGTGCGAGAAGGTTTGTAATCAAGGCAAAATTTGGAAAAAGGACAAAATTTTTGAGTGAACTTATAGGTCCAGAGAGTCTATAAGGGTCTCCTACAGACTCAGAGACTGGTTGGCAATGAAAAAAAGTAGGCTAAGAGAAAATCGCCAACAAAAAACCACAAAATGAGTCGTATCCCCAGTGGAGTCACCAATTTTGTTATTGGATAAATCAGTATATGTGAACACTAACAGATCTCCCTAGATCCATCTGGATCTAGAACAAAACAGGATAGGACATGACACTTCCCCTAAGTCGCAATCATTGAATTTATCTTCGAGAAAAAGAATAAATGACATACCTTTAGATATCACTTCCTTATGTCTATGTTGTCCCTGCTTCGCTTTGGTAGCCTTGAGATATCAGATCTACAATGACACAAATCGACCAAGGTGAAAGCAACAATAATATATTCAATGAAGACCTAAACATGTGATCAAGGAGTCATGTAATAAAATAAGAGCGATTTTATGGGAAAGGGACATGCCACTGTATTTATATTAAATGAAAGTAGAAGATACAACCAGATTGCCTTGATGTCCCAAGCTTCCTTTCGATGGTCCTTCGTTCCAACACACACACTTGCTCCACACTTGCATGAAGAAGATCTTCTATGGCTTGATAGGCAAATGGAGGCCTCAAGCATCAATTCAAACAGGATTCCTCACACAATTTTGAATCAATTTCTTCATCGATTCTTTATTCAATCTTGCTTAACCTCTTCCTTGAGAAACCTTTCATTATATAGGAGAAGGAGAGATGGTTAAAGGGATGAGGATGATCCCACTAAATCTAAGAAGTCAGTAGGATTCCAACCATGCGAATGCCAACTCATTTTCTAGAAGATCATCTTCTAGAACCTTCGTAACTTCCTCTTCCTTTTAAGCTTTGAAGTAGGTTCGCACCCTACCTATATAGAAGACTGTGAACATATCGCACTCCAAGTATAGGGTTGCCTGCGAGAATCAGGGTTTCTCGCACCCTACAATACATGTGGTCGGCAAACTCATCTTAAAAATATGTTTTATGGAAGAGGACAACAGTCACTTTTCTTAGGCAAAAGTTCCTTATGAGAGTCTGGACACATAACTGTAGAGACATCACCAGAGTGACCAAAATAATGTGTAACATCTCTACAAACCATGATACTAATAAAAGGTTGGTTGGTTTAGGTGTTTAGGATATTTGAAGATGCATATAATATTTTGCATCAGAGGTGGAGTCTAGGATAGGGTTTGGATCGGCTAGTGTCAATATCATTTCAATGTGGGTTTGAATTCTGGGGTTGTCTCTGATATTCTGTTTCAAATTAGTGGTCTCCAAGGAAATTGTCAATGTGTTAGGTATTTATTACGAAGCATATTCATCCTTCATAAACACTAGATACTATGGAATGACCCACATTCTAGTAGGGTTAGCAAACATTAGCAAAGACAGTGGATATCTGAAGGGGTGTTCATCTTTTTTCGTCTAAACTTGGATTATGAAGGAATACCCTTCATATGTGTGTGTTTTCATTGTTATGGGCACTTGGATGCAGAGTGGAATTATCTAAGCCTTAGGAAGATATGGGTACAAATAAAGCATCTGATAGGTTTGGAGATAGTTGAACAAGGAATAGTCCAAATATTGAATAGGAAGGAGGATGTGGGAGTTCAAGCGACCTTGGTCAGTCCTCAAAATGGGCCTTTGGAAGCAGAATTTTAGACCTTAGGTACATGCCAACTCAAGGAACCTAATATGGATGTGATTAGCGAAAACAAGTAGAACAAAAATAAATTGGGTAAGACATATCGGTCTCACTCTCCAAATAAAAGTAATTTTTTCATTTTGGGGTCTTGGGGAACTGAGGTTGGAACCAAAGGTCTAGAATCCATGAGTGATTTCTACCTAGCTTGTCTAGTATAAAAAAACCCTAACACCTGCCCCACCCCCCCAAACATCCCCTCATACCTATTCTTGGAAATACATAGGTTTTGGATTCTAGTAAAGCATGGGTAAAGCTCTTGAAAGATCCTATGAAAACCCTATCCTAGACTTTGATCTAGATGGGAAGGCCTTTTGTGATTCCAATCCTCTGGAAATGGTGAAGTATAATCTAAGACCTAGAAGCAAAGGCACTCTCTATTTTCTAGGAAAGGTGGTAGGGGGGTTAGGTTTCTTTGAAGAAAAAGGCCTTAAATCCAATCAAAGGGGAAGGAAATCCCATGTCTATGGCTAAAAAACAAGCGTACTAAAAAATGAGATGTGGGAAACAATTATCCTTGATAGGGGCTCTTAGAGCAATTCCCCCTTTGAGGGTTCCAAATGAATTTTCTAACTCTCAATTGTAGAGGGTTGGTTAATCCCTCAAGGAAGTTAGACTTAAAGAGATTAGTTGACAATATCAAACCTTCTATTATTCTACTGCAAGAGATTATGGCAGACATGGATAAAATCACTCAAGAGTTATCTAAATTGTTTAGGAATTGGGAATTCAATTTTATAGATGTCGTTGGGAGATCGGGAGGGAATATAAATGGGTGGAAAAGAATGCTCCTTCACCCTTTCTAATTCTTGGGCCTTTCCTATAATATTACAAACCTCCCTTTTCTCTTTGGATCCAGGGAAATATATCAAAATGTTGAATTGTTATGGTCCTTACATGGATAGGGTGGAATACTAGGATAAAATTTTCAAAATGGATTAGTAGTGATAGGGGGGACTTGAAATTCACTTTAGGAGCATCATAAGTATGAGGCCTGGCTACACAATTGGACTACCTTTCAGGATATTTTCTTAGAAAATTGGAAGAATTTGGTCTTTTGGAAATTGAACAAACTAAAATGTCCCCCACCTAGAGAAACAAGAGAGTGGGAGAAGCCATAATTTCCAATAGCATCAATCGATTCTTTATCTTTGAATCCTTTATAGATGAAGTCATTTAGGGGGGGGATTGAACTTCACTTTAAGAGCATCATAAGTATGAGGCCCGACTACACAATTGGACTACCTTTCAAGATATTTTCTTAGAAAATTGGAAGAATTTGGTCTTTTGGAAATTGAACCAACTAAAATGTCCCCCACCTAGAGAAACAAGAGAGTGGGAGAAGCCATAATTTCCAATAACATCAATCAATTCTTTATGTTTGAAGCCTTTCTAGATGAAGTCATTTATATTAAACAATGGATCACCTCTGGGGGGCTCTGGTTATAACTTTTGTAGTGTTGGAAGTGGCACCTTCAATAGATAAACCTACAAACCCCTTAAACTAAATCTAGAATGGATGAAAGTGGAGGAGTTTGTGGGGAAAATCAAAATTGTCTTGAAACCTTATGATGGTAATCTATGAGGATTTACTCCCATCCAATTTCATCAAAACCTAAAAGAAACAAAAATGATAGCTTCTAAATGGGAAAGGAACAAAAAACAAACACATGATAAGGTCCTTAGAGAAGTGGACGAAGCCTTGGAGTTACGCTACAATAATGAAATTTTTGGGTATATGAGTGAGGAACAAAAATTAGAAGTAAAGTTACTAGAAGATAAAAAGAGGTATATACTTTTGGAAAAATAAAAAGAATGGAGGCTCAAGAGCAGGTCCTTATGGCTACATGCTGGTGATGGGAATACAGATATTTTTCATAGATATGCAAATTGTAGAAAGAATGTTAACTCTGTTTGGAAAATTGATACAGGAGATGGTACTTGGGATACAAATTTCAAGGGCATGGCATATGGAGTTAATCATTTCTCCTCCATCTTCAAAGAAGACAATCATGCTACAATAGTAGAGGTTATTAAGTTGGCAAACTCCTTCCCTAGCTTTTCCAATCATGAAGACAACCAAACCCTGATAAAGGAAGTTGGGAAAGAAGAATTGTACCAAATCTTGCAAAGTTTTCAAAAGGACAAAAGACTTAGGGTTGATGGTTTTCCTATGGAATTCTTCTTAGGTTGTTATGATTTTATAGAGGAAGACTTCATAAGAGTTATGGAGACTACAAGAACACAAGGAAAATTGTTGGCAACTTTCAATACAACATTTATAGCATTGTTCCCTAAATAAGATAATCCTACAACCTTTGAGAAATTTAGGCCAATCTCTTTATGCAACTACATTTATAAAAGTATATCAAAGGTAATTGCTAGAAGATTAATTTTTTTTTTTATCAATACAAATATCTAGAGAACAATTTGGGTTTTTAGAGGGAAGGCAGATACATGAGGCAATGGGGATAGCCCAATAATGAATTCATTCAATAAAATTCAGGAACCAAATATCGATGGTGATGAAAGTGGACCATCCAAATTTTATGACAGGGTAAGTTTGATTTACATTATACTTATTCTAATTCATTTGGTTTATTTTCATCGGTTCATTATTTGGATTGTGAGTTGCATTTCATCGATGTCTTTTTTTGTGTTAATAAATGGAGCGACATCCCCTTTCTTCTGATCAGGGAGAGGCCTTAGATAAGGGTGCCCTCTATCCCCCCTTCTATTTATTTTAATATTTGAATATTTAAGCAACCTACCTTAAGAATTAGAAGGAAATGGTAGCTTCAAAGGGGTATCTATTGGAGAATCATGCAATATCACATTTATTGCTTCTAGATGACATTCTATTTTTTTGTGAAGGCACTGGAAGGGTCATTGATAAGTTCAAAGGCATTATGAATTTATTTTGTAAGGTAACTGGAATTGTAATAAATATGGAAATATCCATTATTACCCTATGGGGGATATCTAAGCAGGAAAATAACCATTTTTATCAGTTATTTCCTTTTAAAATGGCTGGATTAGAATAGGGAATAAAGTATCTAGATTTATTTTGAAGCCAAATAACTATACAAAATGTGACTAGAAGTGGTTGATAGCTAAAGTGGAGAAGAGATTAAACACGTGGCGCAACAGGTGACTCTCCAGAGGATGTTGTTTAGTATTGGCAGTCTTGAAAGAGATTCTAGATTACTGGATATCACTTGCATGCCTCCCAAAAGGATTTTTGGAAGCCAGTAGGCGTCTTTGTTACAAATTTATATGGTTTTGAGATCAAAAAAAGAAAGGATTTTGTGTTGGCATCTTGGAAAAATATAACCTTACCAGAAGCCAATGGAGAATGGGGGCTTAAAAACCCCTTTCTCTCCCTAGTATCTCTTGTTGCAAAAAATGTGTGGAGGCTAATTCAATGAACAAGTTTGTGGGTTTAGGTTGTAAGATCTAAGTTTCTGTCCCCTGGTGCAATGGAGGGTTGGCTTAGAAATCCCCTTAAATAATTAATAAATGCCTCAATGATTTGGAAAGTTGTTACCTATGCATTCCATGTGGTTGCCAATTGGTTGATATGGTAAATTGGGAAAGGTGATAAAGTTCAAATTGGTCTTGACCCTTGGGTAGGAAGCAAATGTATGCACATATTACCCCTTAAGATAATTCAAGAGTTGAGGAACATAGGGTACTATAATCTCATACAGGTTGCAAATTGCAAAAGGAATACAACTTGGCACCAACAATGGCTATCTTGGGAAGAGCTAGGATTGGGGTAAGAATATGCAAAGCTATGGAAAAGGTACACAATCATTGGAAAGACTGCAATGCTAGACACAAAAAAGAAGAGGATCTATTGATTTGGTCACTAAATCCTATTGGGGATTATGTTCCTAAAATATGATACAAAGCATTAGTAAAGGAAGGAAGGGAAGGTCATCGGATCTGGTGGTGGAAAACTATTTGTAAATTAAAATGCCTTGCAAAAAACAAGATCTTAATGTGTCTATTTTTACACAATAAGGCACCCACTTGGGAGGTCCTTCAGAAAAGGAACTTCATTGAACCAAGATGGTGTTGTCAATGTCAACTTGCAGAAGAAATTATATATCATATCATTTTGGAATGTTCATATGCCAAGGGAGTATGGAAAGAGGTGGAAAGGATGATTGGGATAAGGAACCTTTAGGAAGGGGAAAGTTTTGAAGAGGATTTTAGAACCCGGTGCCACAAAAAGGGAATTTTCAAGTTCAAAGGACTACCTCTTTACATAGCCCGGGGAATATGGCTTCTTAGAAAACTAAAGTCGTTTGAGGATGAAGAGAAATTACCTCTCAAGTGTGTTGTCTAGGCCTTGAATATTTTAAATCCATACCCACGATTGTAGGAAAAATCAATCTCTCATTATCATGCTAAGAGGTAATAAACAAGAACATTCCTTGGGAATTTTTTGGTGGTGCATCATAGGGGAACCCTTCTAAGGGAGGTTCAGGAGGAATTATATACTTATCTTCAAATCATAGCATTTCCTTTAAAGTTATAATTGGTCAAGGAACCAATAATTTTTATAAAATGATGGCTCTAAAACGGGTCTTAGGCTTGCACAAAAGTATGGTGTAACTCAACTACACATCTTTGATGACTCAATGTTGATTATTAAATGGATGCACAAAGAAAATTATCTAAATAATTTTACCTTACAACCTTTGTATGATGAAGTATATATATATATATATATATATATATATGAGTCGGGATGGAACAAGGAACTTGTACTATTACTACAGTCCATGATGGACATGCACTTGAATTTAAACATGATCCTTGTATCTAACTTTTAGTGAATTTAGTTCCTATTTTAGTTTTTTGTAAAAACAATGGATAGTTTCAGGACTTTAGATTGAATGAATGATGTAATATTTTGATTATCAATTTTGTTTTTTGAAGAGATGATACATATGTAATTGTCTAGGTATAGTCTTTAGTTTTATATGGAAGAAGACAATGACATAGGAATGTCATCACAAAGGCTTAAATGCACTAATGAATGCCATGGTCATTCAACTTTATATTTTTGTTTATATAAATAAAAATACGTATTTTTTTCCTTAGAGAAAAAAAACTTTCTAAATTTTAAATGGAGATCATATAATATTATTTGGCTTTAAAATAAAAATGCAAATTTAGAGATCCATGTCAATGTTTAAACAATTGGACGTCCCAAGTTACATTTGAATTTTTTAAAATGTCCATATTGAATTTTTAGTTATACCTTTTGTTTTGTAAAACTCAAAATGTGTTTTTTTTTCATGTATTTTTTGTGTATCTCATTGTGGGTCTATCAAAAGTATGTAAAGTGGGTACTCCTTGGATGTAGAGTTTAATTCTACATTCAATGAGTGCTTACACTTGAAATGTGAGTAAAATTGTAAGGAGATAAGTTGAAAATACAATTAGAAAAAGTAGTTTTTTTATTTCCCTTTGAAATTTTGTAATTCTTACTTTATTATTTTAACTATTATTTTACTATTTTCCTTAGGAGGCTCATTTTAGACCTCAAAATTTCTCTAGTGATGCACTTTAAATAGAGATCATGGGCCAATTAGGTGTTAATCCATAGATCAATATAGACATTAGTATTTAAAGAAGATGAACCGTTAGATCACTTTATATTTATAATGTAATCACGACCATTGGATTAGATAATTACAATGCACACTAAAGAAACACACTTTAAAGACACATTATACCAAGTCAATCTTAACTAACTCCTAAGTGTCTAAATATTCTAACATCCCCATTTAAGAACAACTTGGAATAGGATTAAAGGATTTACAAAAATGACATAATATGAAAAGGAAGGAGGCATTAGAATCTATCCCCCCTTAATGGCAACTTCATGAACTTCTAACATAGATTGAATTTTGGAAAAATTCACTTTTGTAAGAGACTTTGTGAAAAAGTTTGTAAATTGATCATCTGTAGGGCAATAGTGCACTTCGAGAATGTGATCTTGAAGAACATCTCTGATGAGATGCATGTGTATCTTAATGTGTTTTCTACGCCGATGTTGAACTGGATCTTTGGCAAGTTGAGTGGCACTCTAATTATTTCACCAAAGTGTGGTTAGATGTTGTTGCTAGAATCCAAATTTTGAAAGGATCTGTCGTAGCCACAAGTATTCTTGACTTGCAATAAATGTTGCTCAATACTCTACTTCTATTGAAGAAATACCAAGGGAACATTGCTTCTTACAATCCCAAGTGACATGTTTTGAACTAAGACTGAAAACATAACCTACAATAGACTTTTGATCATTAGGGTTGCCAACCCAATCAAAATTAATGAAACCAACCAACAAAGAAGTCCCTCCTTAATTGTAATTTATCCCAAACTAAAATATACCCTTAGATATACCGAAGTATCCTTTATGTTGCTTTCCAATGGCTCTCGTGGGGTGTTTGCAAATATTGTGCAATAATACCAACAACAAAGGAAATATTAGAATGGTTATGATTCAAATATAAAAGTCTAACCAACTAATATATGGTACAAAGTGGCATATACTTCGGGTGTAGTACAAGTGGTAGAACGTTTGACTCCATATTGGAAGGGAGATGGATCAAGTTTACAATCTCCCATGTGAAGGAAACAAAGAAGGTCATGTGCATACTTAAACTAGGAAAGGAAAATCCCTTCCTTGGTTTGTAAGACTTTGAGGCCAATAAAATAATGCAAATGTCATAAATCCGTGATTTCAAATTTCTTCTTAAGGTTGGATTTCACATGATTTAAAATTTTGGGGTCACCATCAATGAGTATATGGTCGTCAACAAAAAGAAAAAGTATTATGAGATGGTTACCTACTTTATTAGTATAGACATTAGGGTAAAAAATTACATCTAGAAAAGTTGGTGTCAAGAAGAAATCTATCCATTTTACCATACCAAGCCTGAAGATATTACTTAAGGCCATAGAGAGATATCTTAAGATGGCAAATCAAACTAGATTCATTCTAAATATAGCCAATATTTTGTTCCATATAAATCTCTTCTTGCAAATCACCATGCAAGAAGGTAGATTTAACATTCATTTGATGGACCCCCCATTAATATGAAATAGAAAGGGTTAGAAAAAGGTGAATCGAATTCATTTTGGCTACATGGATAAAGGTTTCAATATTGTCAATTTCTTCTAATTGGTAAAATCCTTTGGCAAGTAAGTGAACCTTATGTCTTGCAACACTTCCATATAATGCATACTTAGTTGTATACACTCATTTACATTTGATAAGTTTTCTTCCTTTTAGAAGAGGTACAAGATCCCAAGTATTGTTTGCTATTGAGGAACAATATTCTTCATTCATTGTTGCATCCCAATCTGGATGGCTATAAGCTTATGCAAATGTTTCTAGATCACGAGTCTCTAAAAATTGAGCCAAATAATTGGAGGCTCGAACTGTGAACATGTACGATATCAATCTGAAGGATCAATGACAAGATTACCAATCAGTTCTTGTGTTGTACAAACCCATCTAGGAATCCTGGGTATTGGTGTAGGATCATATTCAATGGACCCAACTGAAGGAAGGTGAGCAGGAAAAGGCGGATTATCCCCACTATCATCATATTAAGAAGAAACCAAAATAGTATCACTAGTAGAAAAGTTGGGAATAGAAGATGACACAATTGTCGAAGCTCATAGGCTAAAGATGGCACAATTTTCAAATTAGACCTGCAAGCCAAGAGACCTTAATCAAGCTTAACATATCTCCTAATAATAATTTCATTGAAATGAGGTTGAAGAAGTCTATAACCTTTCACATCATCAAAATATCCAACGAAAATGCATTTATCACTCTTATGTTGTAACACTTTCATTTTCTCATCAAGGACATGAGCACTTGCTTCACTACCAAACACATGAAAGTGGCTACATTTGGTTTAGCTTTACTCCATGCTTATTTCGATGTTATATTTTTTAAAGCTTTTGTGTGAGTCTGATTAACTAAATAAGGACAATTAATGACTTCTCCTTAAAAATAAGCAACTTCCCTTAGATTGGATCATTCAATTTGTCATTTCCTTTAATGTGTAATTATTTCTCTCAGTAACACCATTTTGTTGTCTTGTATATGGAACAATATGTTTCATTTCAATTCCTTGTACAATGCAACAAGTTGTAAATTTATTGTTAACATTTTCACCCACATTATTTGTTCTTAACTTCTCATGTTAATCTCCAAATTGCTTTTCTACAAGGACTTTGTAGGCCAAAAACATGTAAAAAACTTCACTCTTAAGTTTTAAGAAATAATGATGCAGGAGCATCGCTCACTCATCAAGCGAGCCAGCGTGGAAGCGGAAGACAGCTGGACAAGCCAGCACCAATTTTGAAATGCCTTGGAAATTGTAGCGCAAATCTTAAATGAGTCATTTAAGAGATGGCGCACTTGTGTATTGTAATGGACCTTGAGCGGATAGCTCTTGTCCTTAGGTAGATAGTCGGCATTTAATATAGTTAATGCTGGTAGATAGGAAATTAATTTTAGATTTGATAACTTTAGAGTCCAAGAGGGAAAACGGATATAGACACCCTCACTGTATCATTGTAACATAATTAAGGAGTAAGAAGAGAAGATCACGCAAAGAACTGTGTGAAGAACACCCATGTACAGACATTTGAATTAATAGAAGAGAACTCTGATTCAAATAAATGGATTGTGTTGTTTCTCTGTGTATTGATGTTATGCTCTTGAATGTTTGATTCTGGTCATACATTTGCTTTTATATGCTATGTATGTGATTCATGGTTGAATTGAAGTATGAGGGAACAAGGAATTAGTTTCAATTGTTTCTTTATCTTGAGCCAGAGAATTCCTGCAAGGAGTGCAGTCGAATCGTCCGCAAGGGGTGCGTTGACTGAAGGGTTTCAGATAGAGATAACTTTTGTTCTAAGTTCCGAGGTGTGCAGTTGAGTAGAGGAGCCGTGCAATGCGTGCGCAGGCTAGACGAAGTCTCCGAGTTGCGATTCTGAGCAAAGGGAATTAAGATTGTTGCTGCAGGTGTGCGCAAAGTCGAAGCTTCAACACTTAGATGCTGTTGAAGGATTGCCGCAAGGAGTGCGTGCAAGACGTTCTCAGAAGGACTTGAGAAGTCGAGAACAAGCTCAGGAGGAGTAGGCCTTTGGATTTGTCAAAGGATTGCACAGGGACAGATTGTGCATTGAAGAATTCTAGCAAGCTTTGAAAGCTTACGCGCAGGTGAACGAGTCTTTGTGGAGGAAGCACTCGTTTCATTTTGTAGGTATCGACAGAGGGAGAACGGATGATCGAAAATCCTCTGGGAGATTTCATGAAGTTCTGAGGAACGTCGGATCTCGTGGAGGCGCAGGGAAGTTATCGGCACAAAGTGGAAAGGTTTAAAGCTCAGGGGAAAGAAGAGCATTGATCCAAGCCAACCAGGGCCATTGGATCATTCGCGAGATCGCCTATCGGGATCTCGTGAGAAAAGGGTCTAAGGTTTGGCAACGGGAAATCGTGAAGGCGCGACACATGATATCTCGACAACTGCGTAAACAGCGTGGGCCACAGGGAGTTGGAGTTAGTGGAAGACAGGTGTTGGAGATCGAGAGATCTCGTGAACTCGAAAGTTCGCAGGGTGAGAACCCAAGTATTGGGTACTCCAAGTCATGAGGACACGAGGTGGCGAGTTGCAAAAGCGCAATAGGATCGTATCGGCGTTTCGGCGCATCAGATATTAGGAGTTGGAAAATCGAGGGCTTGGTATCGCGAGTAGCGAAGTCGCGATAGAGCCGAAGTCCCGATAGAAGGAAGGAAGAAGTCAGCGTTGACTGACATATCGGGTCTTGGGGATTCGAGAGCCCAGAGGAAGACAATGAGCTTGCGAAGCCGTGAGTTTCGATCCTCCGATAAGTCAAGGAAGGGGGATCGCGCGAGAGAAGAGAATCTGTGGGTAAGAAAGATTCTCGATAGGGAATCAGAAGAAACTTTGAGTTCTTCGGGCCGAGAACGGAAGAGG
>JASDQU010739271.1:137743-147982 GCA_032191745.1 Picea mariana | reverse complement strand
TTGCTTCCGATAAAGGATAAGGAGGTGAAGCCGAAAGTAAGCAACACAATACTTCTCATGAGTGGGAAGGAGCTTCTTACAGAGATGGAGAAGAAAGAAGATCCACAATTCTTTGTGGTCAGAAAGCCGAGGATTGTTCTGACTGGCACAAGAGTGGATGACTTAACAGATGAGATTCAGGAACTGTTGGAAGAGTTCGCTGACATCGTAGTGGACGAATTACCTCATTCGTTGCCACCGATAAGGAGTGTGAGTCATCACATAGACCTCATACCAGGAGCTATTTTGCCGAATAAAGCTGCGTATAGGTTGACGCTGCAAGAAAATGAAGAGGTTAAGAAGCAGGTCCAGGAGTTGATGGACAAAGGATTAGTCAGGGAAAGCTTAAGCCCATGTGCTGTTCCAACGGTACTCAGTCCGAAGAAGGATGGAGGTTGGAGAATGTGTACCGATTCCAGAGTGATAAATAAGATAACCATCAGGTACAGATTTCTATTGCCGAGAATGGATGATCTGATGGACTGCATGAGTGGGGCAAAGTATTTTTCAAAGATAGATTTGAAGAGCGGATATCACCAGATTCACATGAGAGAAGGCGATGAGTGGAAGACAGCCTTCAAGACTAATGAGGGGTTGTATGAATGGCTAGTCATGCCATTTGGCTTGACGAACACGCCGAGTACCTTTATGAGGCCGATGAATGAAGTCCTGAGGGAGTTCATCGGGAAGTTCGTCATTGTGTATTTGGACGACATACTGATTTACAGTAAATCAGAGGCTGAGCATTTGAAGCATTTGGCCATTGTGATGAGGAAGTTATAGCAGGAGAAGTTGTTGATCAACATAAAGAAATCCTCATTTATGAAGACAGAGCTCATTTACCTGGGTTTTGTTATTTCGGCGAATGAGTTGAGGATGGATCCGGATAAGATAGAAGTGATCAAGAATTGGCCATCACCGAGAAATGTTTTTGAGGTGAGAAGTTTTCATGGTTTGGCGAGTTTCTACCAAAAATTCATCAGAAATTTCAGTGGGATTAGCGCAGCGATGATGGATACAGTGAAGAAGCGGCATAAATCTTTTCACTGGACAATAGAGGCTGAGAAGAGCTTCAATCTGTTGAAGTGGAAGATCACAGAACGACCAGTGTTGGTGTTGCCAAATTTTCAGAAAACATTTCAGGTGAAATGTGATGCGAGTGGATTTGCCATAGGAGCGGTCTTAAGTTAGGAAGACAAACCAGTTGCATATTTCAGCGAGAAGTTGGATGAAGCAAAACTAAAATACTCCACGTATGATAAAGAGTTTTATGCTATCATACAGGCACTGAAGAAGTGGAGGCATTACTTGATCCCAAAGGAATTTGTATTGTACAGTGATAATCATGCATTACAATTTGTGACTCAATATGAGAAGTTGAATCAGAAACATGCCAAATGGGTAGAGTATATGCAGAATTTCACATTTGTGATTAAGCATATTTCGGGTACTGCTAACAAAGTTGCTGATGCTTTGAGCAGGAAGTGTTTGTTACTGCAGGAATTCAGAGTCAAAACATTGGGTTTTGAAAATCTCAGGGACATGTATGCAGGTGATCCAGATTTTGGAAAAGCGTATGAAGCAGCTGAGAATCCAGTTCTCAGAGACCGAAGCCCGTGGATAGACTATATTATCCAGGAAGGATTTCTATTCAGAGGCAATCAACTGTGTATTCCGAAATGCTCCATGAGGGAGAACCTGTTGAAGGAGAAGCACAGTGGTGGGTTAGCAGGACACTTTGGCCATGACAAGACATTTGTGAAGCTAAATGAATCATATTTTTGGCCAGGTATGCGAGCAGAGGTAAAAAATTTTGTTGACAGATGCAGAGTTTTCCAGCATTCAAAGGGGAGAAAACATAATGCAGGATTTTATCATCCACTGCCCATACCAGAGAGGCCATGGGAGGTGATTAGCATGGATTTTGTATTGGGTTTGCCAAGGACACAAAGAGGTGTTGATTCCATCTTTGTGGTAGTGGACAGGTTTTCTAAGATGACACATTTCATTCCATGCCAGAAGACCAGCGATGTGACTCACATCAAAAATATTTTTTTCAAGGAAGTCATTCGACTTCATGGATTGCCGAAGAGCATAGTTTCGGACAGGGATACTAAATGCATAGGGAATTTTTGGAGGACCTTATGGAAGAAGCTGGGAACTAACTTGGCATTTATTTCTTCTTATCATCCTCAGACGGATGGACAGACAGAAGTGGTCAACAGAAGTCTGGGAGACTTGTTGAGAAGCCTGGTGACAAAGCACCATAGTAGCTAGGATAACATATTGCCACAGGCAGAGTTTGCATACAATGATTCGGTGAATCGGAGCACATGGAAAAGTCCATTTCAGATTGTGTATGGTATGCAGCCGAGAGGAGTCTCAGAATTGCGAGATTCAGAACAAATTGCGACTAGCAGCACTAGTGCAGAAGAATTCGCTGAGGCGATGAGGGAACTTCACAGCAGAGTGAAGCAACAACTGATAGATTCAAATCAAGAGTACAAGTGCAGAGCAGATCAACATCGGAGACAAATTCAGTTTGAAGTTGGAGATTTAGTTCTGGCACATCTGAGGAAGGAAAGGTTCCCAAGGGGAACATACAACAAGCTCAAAATGAAGAAAATTGGGCCATGTAGGGTCCTAAAGAAATTCAGAGAAAATGCTTATGAAATTGAGTTGCCGGATGGCATCAGAATATCTCCTATATTCAATGTTGCAGACTTATACCCATACATGCCAGGAGAAGCAGAGACTGCAACTGAGCAACCAGCGATCCAGTGGGTGAAGCAGATGCTGACAGCAGAAAAGCCACAAATGGAGTGCATATTGGACAAGAGAGTAAGTAAGAAGACCAGGAGAAAGGAATAATTCGAGTATCTGGTCAAGTGGAGGAATCACCCAGTAGAAGATGCCAGCTGGGAGAGCAAAGAAATGATATAGAAGCATGGACAAACCGTGCAGGAGCTCATGGACAGGAGCCCATGAAATTTTCAAGCCGAGGAGTATGATGCAGGAGCATCGCTCACTCATCAAGCGAGCCAGCGTGGAAGTGGAAAACAGCTGGACAAGCCAACACCAATTTTGAAATGCCTTGGAAATTGTAGCGCAAAACTTAAATGAGTCATTTAAGAGATGGCACACTTGTGTATTGTAATGGACCTTGAGTGGATAGCTCTCGTCCTTAGGTAGATAGTCGGCATTTAATATAGTTAATGATGGTAGATAGGAAATTAATTTTATATTTGATAACTTTAGAGTCCAAGAGGGAAAACGGATATAGACACCCTCATTGTATCATTGTAACATAATTAAGGAGTAAGAAGAGAAGAGCATGCAGAGAACTGTGTGAAGAACACCCATGTACAGACATTTGAATTAATAGAAGAGAACTCTGATTCAAATTCATGGATTGTGTTGTTTCTCTGTGTATTGTTGTTATGCTCTTGAATGTTTGATTCTAGTCATACATTTTCTTTTATATGCTGTGTATGTGATTCATGGTTGAATTGAAGTCTGAGGGAACAAGGAATTAGTTTCAATTGTTTCTCTATCTTGAGCCAGAGAATTCTTGCAAGGAGTGCAGTCGAATCGTCCGCAAGGGGTGCGTTGACGGAAGGGTTTCAGATAGAGATAACTTTTGTTCTAAGTTCCCAGGCGTGCAGTTGAGTAGAGGAGTCGTGCAATGTGTGCGCAGGCTAGACGAAGTCTCCGAGTTGTGATTCTGAGCAAAGGGAATTAAGATTGCTGCTGCAGGTGTGCGCAAATTCGAAGCTTCAACACTTAGATGATGTTGAAGGATTGCCGCAAGGAGTGCGTGCAAGACGTTCTCAGAAGGACTTGAGAAGTCGAGAACAAGCTCAGGAGGAGTAGACCTTTGTATTTGTCAAAGGATTGCACAGGGAGAGATTGTGCATTGAAGCATTCGAGCAAGCATTGAAAGCTTACGCGCAGGTGAACGAGTCTTCATGGAGGAAGCACTCGTTTCATTTTGCAGATATCAACAGAGGGAGAACAGACGACCGAAAATCCTCTGGGAGATTTCACGAAGTTCTGAGGAACGTCAGATCTCGTGGAGGCGCAGGGAAGTTATCGACACAAAGTGGAAAGGTTTAAAGCTCAGGGGAAAGCAGAGCGTTGATCCAAGTCAGCCAGGGCCATTGGATCATTCGCGAGATCACCTATCAGGATCTCGTGAGAAAAGGGTCTAAGGTTTGGCAACGGGAAATCGTGAAGGCGCGAGACGCGATATCCCGACAATTGCATATACAGTGTGGGCCACAGGGAGTTGGANAGTGGAAGATAGGTGTCGGAGATCGAGAGATCTCGTGAAATTGGAAGTTCACAGGGTGAGAACCCAAGTATTGGGTACTCCAAGTCACGAGGACGCGAGGTGGTGAGTAGCGAAAGCGCGATAGGATCATATCGGCGTTTCGGCGCATCAGATATCAAAAGTTGGAAAACCGAGGGCTTGGTATCGCGAGTAGCGAAGTCATGATAGAGCCAAAGTCCCGATAGAAAGAAGGAAGAAGTCAGCGTTGACTGACATATCGGGTCTTGGGGATTCGAGAGCCCAGAGGAAGACAGTGAGCTTGTGAAGCCGCGAGTTTCGATCCTCCGATAAGTCAAGGAAGGGGGATCGCGTGAGAGAAGAGAATCTGTGGGTAAGAAAGATTCTCGATCGGGAATCAGAAGAACCTTTGAGTTCTTCGGGCCGAGAACAGAAGAGGATCCTGTGAGTGCGGTCGTGCTCCGAGGAGTTTGGTTGCAATCAAATAAATACAAGTGTGTCTGGAGAATTCATCAATGCAAGTTAAGAAGTACTTGAAGGTAGAGAAATAAGTAAAATGAAGAAAACCACACAAATCACTATGAACAAGTTACAAGGGCATTGAGGCATGCCAAGAGGTACATTTGTCAAAACTTTCACAATGATGTTTGCCAAGAACACTGCTGGAACAAACACAATTTTTGCAAGAAATGAGAGAAACACCAGTCACTATTTTTCTGATTACATAATTGTTGCAATTAGTGATAGTTTAAATGACCAAACCACTCATGCCAAAGGTTTCTCAAGTCATTTCTATGAACAGATACGAAAACTGATGGAAGAGAAGATGATCCAAATTTGTAAAATCTATACAACTTGGTAATATCATCAACGATTCTAGTTCTTAGGACATGCTTAGAATCTTTTAAATCCTTGATTACAACTTAGTGAGGAAAATTTTATATTGTTTTACCTTCACCCTAATGAATGATTTGATACACTGATAGAACATTGCATGAAAGACTTGGAACACATAATACATCATTAAAATGGCCATCATCTAGTTGAACTATTCCAAACCTTACAACACTAAGAGATATATCATCACCAACAAATATTTTCCTGGTGCTACATTCATTAAGAGAAAAAAATATGGCTTTATCCTTATCATATGATAATATGATCCATAATCAATAAGCCACTCATTATAAGAATAAGTAGATGTTGAATTGAATAAAAAATCAGAAGTACATGTCCATGAGAAGAAGAGTTAGAAGAAGAATAATCAAGATTGGTGTTGTTCTTCTTCATTGTTGATTCTAAGGCTTCCATATTTTTGAAACATTTGAACTCTATATGACCATATCACACATAAAATATTCATTGTCTCTCAATATTGTTTCTTTTTTATTTAGTTATTTTATCACCATTGGGAGTAGGAGCTAGTTGAGAGGGTTTGGGACCCTTGTTTTATTTATTGGTGCAAAGATGTTACTTCTTTGGATTCTTGGATTTATCCACCTTCTATTGTGCCACTAAAGATTTTTTTATATATATCTATAGTGTTGATCACTCCAAAATGCAAGAGTTTATATTGCTCTCTCATCAAAGAATCACAAAAAGATTTAAGAGAGGGCATTTTATTAGTATCCCCTGGACTAATATGAGCTTCTTTGGTGGAGTGAAAAGTAGATCCAACAACATAATAGGTAGTTCCAATATTAACAAGAATATCATATATAAGTTGGTCATCTATCTTGATTATTTTACATTCTACAAGTAAAAGTCTAAGTGTTTTGAACTTAGATAAAAAAATCAATTGATTTAAAGAAAGAGAAATCACTGGGGTTTAAAACTATCAAATATTGATTTTTGAGCTAGTTTGCTCGAATCTCATTGTGTTTACCAAACATGCTTTCCATATTTTGCCATGTTCCATCTAGGATATCAATTCCTTGAAGGTGAAATTGAAGATCATTAGAGATGGAAATTATGATTAATCCACGCACTTTGTCATTTTTATTATCCCATTTGTCTCTCTTTAATGTATTTAGAGGGGCAATTTATAATCCTAAGGTAACTCGATAAAGTCCCCTACTTTGTAGTATATCCTCCATACGATACTTCAATGAGAAGTATTTTGAATTGGTAAGTAGGAGATCACTTGGACTAGCCATATTATAATATGCAGGTAAGATGACTTCAAAAGCATAAATTGATTGTTTGGATAGAAAGCTCATGAAACAATATGTGATTTCAAGAAAAGGGCACCGAAAACAAAGTCTAAATGTCAAAGTTATTACCTTTTGAAGAAAGGCATAAAAAGGAACCAAGGTGCCATGTAGCAAGTGGAGTTTGATTAGTGTGGTGATAGGTGTAGTGAGATTGTTTAATGAAACAAAAATTTCCTTCATTCTCTAACCTTCCCTACAATCTCAATTTTACAAGTTACTTTTATAATATGAGTGACCCACTTTAATAAAATAAGTGAGGATCACTTTTAAAATTAAGTTACTTTAAGTTGCATGCAAAAGTAACTTTAGAAAAGAACATTAAAACTAATTTACGAGTTATTCACTTTTTATGCCAACGACATGTATATAGGGACAACTTTTGCCCAAAACCTATCAACCGAGAAAAAAACCTATTGTCCTAAACCATTGGATTCAACTCAACTTTCCAGTTGTTCCTATTCTGGATTTGTCACCCACCGCCTCTATCAATTTTGCACATGCCTTGATAATGCAGGAGGAGGCGTGTGTTCATTTCAACCCGTCAGTTATTCCTCCTCAAAAAATCCCCCCCACTGCCTTTAAACCTAACACTTTCCTTATTAAGAAACACCCACCTTGAGTGGAACTAGAACTATTGGGTGTATTCAGACCTAGAATTGATTGGTGGAGTCAACTCATGGATATAGATTATTGCTACCTACTGTCAGAGGAAATAGATCAATTTTTATTACATGCTTGCTACTTCTTACATGTGTAGATGTTGCATCATTTTATGGCTCTCTTAAGTATACCCACCACTGTGGAATTTTGTCTGCAACCCTGCTGACACTAATTCATTGCATCTTCTTCTAGTTAGAGACCTATAAAATGTGTAGGAACAAACCCTTTCATCTTATTAAAGTATGCCTTCATGATCGCAAGGTAGTTGTAGGGGAGCACTTCCTGTTTCTTTTTGCTCGACTATATTCTATGGACATTCACAATGTCTCCAAACCTCAATTGTGCAAATGATACTTCTCGGTGCTCCTTGTTACTTAAATGGAATGGCGACGCCCAATCCTTTCCCAATTGATCTGCAATTGTAGAATCGTCTTTCCCTGATATGATTATTTTCCAAACATAAACAATTGTGACCTGTAATATCAAAGAGATATGGAATATATTTTCAATGTATGAACTTCAAGAATATATTCTTCTATACTTCACTCATGCATTCATATATTCTTACCCAACAACCATTGACATTGTTAAGGATGATTGATTTGGTGCTTCCAGCCTTGTGAAGGGAAAGGATGAGTCTTGTACTAATATTACATTGAGATTTCACTTGGAAGTCATCACAAAGAAAAAAACCACAACAAATGAGACCTACAAAGCACACAATTCTCAAGTGTAGTAGAAAATCCATCCCCCCTGGAAAAAATATCTGGTTTCTTTGATGTACAATGGGATATAATTATTTTATCTGATACTAAGCAACTAGCCTATAATGTAGTATTCTTGCTATGACAATTTTCTGGCGAATAATTTGGCACATATTGGTATTTGAGATGAGATGACTAAATATTGTCTACTAAAGCAGAAAGCAATGGGTGTTTCACTTGTACCTCGACTTCATACTTGATGGTTATCCCTACCATGGTATCCATATTTGAGACTTTGTGCTCAATATAACTATTGCTAGTGACTGAAGATGTTGATGTTGAGGACAATGAGGCATCAAATATTGGAGAAATAAAGAAACACATATCCATAATCTTTGTTTCAACACCATTAAATGATTCATTAATAGAAAAGGCATGCCCCCCATGCCCCATCAATATACCAAAGTCCTCACAATCGTTATAGGTATTTCTATGAGAAACTTGTTTCCCATGAAAGGGTATGTGGTGCACTGCCATGAAAAACAAAAAATAGAGATCCATCTTCACAATGCTCATCCATGTCTTGCTAAGGTTGGGACAGATTCATTGCTAGATGGGACATACTTCAAACTTGTTATACATGCAATACAACCAAGGGTGAGCACTGAATGGAGAAAAGAAAGGTAAGGGCTCGAATTTGTAGCCTCCCACAACTTGGGCCATTCCAATGATCTCAAACTGTCTACAAAATTGGTAAAATACGAACCAAGGACTCCAAGCATTTTTTAGAACCTGTGGTGAATTTGCAGGCTCTAATATGTGTTTGTCGTGTAATATTTGAGTAGGTGAGCCTTTGACATCAATTAGGAAATCCATCGAACAATTGCTCCAACATATCATTGTTCATCCACCTAGAAAGGTCGAGCATGGGAATGTCCCGATGCTTCACAAAATGCAGGGCCATGGTATATATCTAAACACTCTTGCACTTAATCACATAATAATTAACATAATAAAAAATGCTTATCCTCGTTGCATAACTTCAAATAAGATAGCTTAGGCACTTTATAACCATAAGTGTTTTTTACATTATTTATGACATGACAGACTTTGCTAATACACTAAAAACCTATAAATGCTATAAATTTCCATGAGAATGACAAGATATATCCATGATGTTGATGATACGTAGGGGTTGCATGCTTGAACCAAAAAAAACCCTGCTACTAAACGTGCATTGGTCCAATGGAATTATTTTGCTTGCCAACATTAAACTGGGTTCTAAAAATGTTATGTGGGAATAACAAAGCTAGATGAATATGTAACAAATTAAATGGCTTTGGTGTGTGGTCTCAGTTTTATTGTTACTTGTGAGCTCAATAAAAACCACCTCAATGAAAGAACCAAAATTATTGTTCATTGTAATCATTGTAAATATGTTAGGCTATCAATCCCAACACTAGCAACATAATAAATGGATGACGTTGATGGGAGTACATGATGTTTCATCCATGTTGCATCTTTCTTATGACAACTTCCATTGTCTTGGGATGAGCTCGACTCGTTTCACTTTATTTGTTTCATGAAAACAACAACTTCATCTATCTGGGGAGACTACCTCTATACTTGCCCATTGTGTTTTGTCCTAGCTTTTCTCAATCATGTTGCATGTCATACATACAAAGGAATTTGAAAATATAACCCTCACAATAATGTCGGAGGCAAGCATTGTGCTTCCAGGTTCCAAATCATGTCTATGAAAGTATGTCTAGCATTAGCTTGAAATGTGTTTTTTATGAATTAAATGAAATAATTACTTCGTGAACTAAGAAAAAAACCATCTTTAAAAATTTTTGTACTATCATAAAATATATGAAAAAATAAATTCTTGGTTTTCTAAATGCACCATTTAGTAACAATGCAAGGAACATGCACCAACGATAAAATTGGAGTGATATAAAGACAACTTTTAGTCACATTTGCATCCAGTTGTTCTTCACAAGATGCATTACTTGGAATATGGTAATTTCAATTTTTTTAATGATATTCAAAATTTTTGAAGCTTAGATTACGTAATGTTGGAGTTAGGGTTTGTGATGCTTTTGAATTGCTTTGGTTAATTTGGTTAGTTATATGTATTTATTGTTGAAAGGTTTTAAATTATTTTACAATTTTGTGAAATTTAAAGTTTTTCTTATCATGTCACATGCATTTTACATTTGTTGAGAATTTATATTAAAGTGTTTGAGATATTTTACACGATTTTATTTAGATACAATTATTTTATTATATGTTGAGGTCTTGAAATTGTATCAATAAAAGTTGGGTAAAT
>JASDQU010739271.1:115172-127100 GCA_032191745.1 Picea mariana | reverse complement strand
TTGTAACTTTCTGATTCCGGCTGGCCAGAGTGTCGATTAATGCAACATAACCGTTTTCGTCAAAAAAAAAAAATAAAAATATATATATATATATATATATATATATATATATATATATATATTAGTATCAAGGAGAAGATGAACCATCATATCACTTTATGTCTAGAACTTAATCGTGATCATCATATTAGATAATTACAATGCACACTAAATAAACACACTTTACTTAAAGACACATTACACCAAGTTGATCCTTTTTTTTAACCGAAACATAGAATATGATATAATACTAAAAGGTTGTAGCTAAGCTAGCAACAATGTACAAGAGTCTATTTCAAAGTTTCACAACCCAAAATAAGTAGTTCTCTAATGCTACAGAAATAAGTTTACAATATAATATATAATAAACATTCCAAGTTTTCTTGTAAGTAGCTTGTTTATCAAAAACACCTAAAAGTATAACAACACATAAAAACATAATAACTGATGGAATATATGATGACTCTTTTCAACCTCTTAGCCGACATTTGAAAGAGGAAAGTTTTGATGCTTATTATCCATCGGTTCCTTCAATTGGTGGACCATTTCATCTTCTCTAAATTCATTCTGAGTAGAGTTAATCGATACTTTGTTGTTTGAGGTTGTGGATAAAGAGTCATTGCGAAGGTTGAGAGCCAAGTTCCACAACATATTGCATTCTACTCCTAAAATATCATTCGCATGTTTCTATAAAACTAGTAAATTCGTGATGTTTACATGTTGGGAGACACAATGGTGCTAGTTCTCATGCACTTTGGTTGTTACTGAGAACTGAGAGCTCCTATTGTATTGTATGAGTTTCTCATGCCTTCTCAAAATTGTTCTAAATCCCATAATGTATTTATTCTCCATGAGTGAATTCCCTACAATTTGAACTAGGCAAAGGATGTTAGGGACAGAGAAGGAGTCTCTGACCAACATAACAAAGAAGGAATTACTAGACACCTTGCTCACCCTTTGAAGCTTGAAATATTAAAAGAGACCAAAACCTGTATTTTCCCCACTATATGCCCCATGAAGGGAAATCCCAAGAAGGAGCATAGAGAGAAGGAAAACCAAACATAACTGGAGATAGAAACTAAAGTTCATATGCACCTTCCCATGGAGTGAATTTAGAACACTTTCACCATAATTCAGACCAATGTTCTTTGTCACGTGCCTTTGAAAATATTTCCAAATTGAAATAAAATAACCAAAACTGATGGACATCTTGAATGCAGAGATGACACTTACCATGATGTCATTCACCTTTAGCTCAATACTACATTTGCGCCCAATTCCAAACCACAAACTCCCCATTATCCTATAAAGTCGATGGTGATACATACTAAGGTATTCAATAATCAGAGCCATGATAAAATTCTCGCATGCTATGGATTCTAAGGCATGTCCTCAATACTCACATCCCGATGCAACAAAGTTTATGTGTTAGGAGTTAGATTATGCAAGGATTTAATGTTTATTAATGAGACTTACCATACCAAACCTTAGGGGATAATGCAACAAGAATGCCCTGCATTTTTAACATATTCTCCTCGGCTAAGCTCAATGAATTTCTTAGCCCAAAGATTGGATTTAGAGTTCATTTCTCACTTTACATGATAGTTCAGGTTTTGAGTAATATACTTGCCTCTCTTTTACCTCGAGCAATGAAGACTACAAGCTTGATTCCCAACATAGAGGATTTCCCTAGCATTTATTTAATGACCATCGCAAAATCCCTATTTATTATCAATGCTTTGACCTTGGCTTCCTTGGTCAAAAGAAGACCATGCAAGAGTGCATATGGTTTTACCTAGTAAAATCTTGACCAAGACCCCAAGCGTAAGTAGCTACCATTTTTCCTTCAAGATCATAAAGAATCTCCTTTTCACCTGGTGCCCCTAGATTCCTTTTTGAAGCACCATCAAAGAATAAGAAAAACAAGTTTTGGTTTGATCTCCATTCAAGAAATTCCCGAGCTTCCATGAAATTTTCCATTGAGGATGACTATTTGACCTAGAGTGCAAGGGGAGTGAAGATTTGTCATGAACCCGTAATTGTTTGAACCATACCTCCTCATCCTTTTCCAAAGGCCACACGTCAAATCTAATTCTTAAGTTGTTATATTTCTATAAGATCCCTTTGGCCTTGGTTGTGGGGCATCTTTAATTAAAATTTAAAATGACAAGATCAAATACATAAGTAAGAAATCTTTAACTAAACTTTAAAAGAACAAGATCAAATACAACAAAGCATCATTGAATGGGATTGATTAAAAAATTAAAAGAAGGTCCCCAAGTCTATCGACTTTGGGTTTGTTGAGGCCAAAACAAAACTATCAACAAGAGAGCCATCAACAAAAGGTTTGTTGATAAGAAAAAATCAGTGAAGTTGTTATTCGCAAGGACATCTTGGATCAAGCTCACTTACAATAGTGAAATCAGAATCTCAAAATCCTTTGGTTGAGATGTTGCAAGAGGGGTCTCCATTGTGCCAAATTCACCTAGGACCTGCATATGGTCCCCACCACAAACACAAGTATAGGAATTTCAGTCATTGGACCGAGACACTACGAGGGGAGAATTTATTCCACCAAATTCACCCAAGACTTGTCTCTCACTTCCACTGCAAATACAAGTACATAAGCACAATCATGATCTGTAAGGGACAAATATGTCATTTGGTAGACTTGAACCCTAGTGAGAACAACAATAATGCTCCACTTTCACCACACTGACAAGCCCCTTTTGACTTTTCTAGCCTTTTTTGTTTGGAAAACTTTATTTTTCTCACACTGTGCTTCTAAAAAAAATTCTATTTTTTGGATTTTTTTATCATTTAGATTTGTCTTAATCTACCATTGCATTATGTTTTCTTTTCTTTTCTTTTATTTTTCTCTTACATAGTTCCACAACATTAGTATGCCCTTGCAATGCTCAATCCATGTTTCTGCATAGTATGTTATGTTAAATAGACTAATATACATATTTTTTTTTTAAATTAATTAATACATGTGAGAGTTTTCATTCATTAATCTTATTTTTGTTATCAAAGACAACTTTTATGTGATTAGGAGGATGAATTCTAAGCAAGACAGAGTATTTGATGGTTCTTTACATTTATTGTGTCTGTATTTTTTGACTTCAAACATTGTTGAACATTGTATTGGATGCTAACATATGTTTTACCATTATGTGGATCCCACCTTAGAGTTTGTAAATTTAACAAAGAAAGTTCGGAATCAAATGGAACAAAGATTATTCAAGGTAGGAAAGGATTAAAGCTATTTAAAATGAAAGGGAGAGAATGTAAATAATAAACGAATGAATTTAGAGTATGAAAAACAAAAGGAATGTGAAATTACTAGTGTAGATTTATCTTAAATCTAGATTTATCAAGCATCCAAAAGAATCAAATTTATTAAAGTGTGTTTTTTTTTTATCATTTCATTTAATTCTTTCATATTAAATGATAAAAATAATTACACCTTAATAAATTTGATCCCTCTCGATGCTTTATAGCTCCGGGTTTAAGATGGATCTACATTGGTTTAATATTTTATATGTTGTCATGTATATATGTACATACGTGTATATGTGTGTAATATGCAATGATGCGTGTAATTGTTTTTTTTAATCAAGCCAACTTTGTTTTTATTATTGTTATATATATTTTTAATTGATCCAACTTTAATTTTTATTAATGTTTAATGTAACACTATCTAATCTAACATAACACTAATGTGACAATATCTCCTCCATATTGGGTTGTAGAGCACCTCGCCACTCTCGGTGCAATAAGGAACACAAGGATTGAGCCCATAACACAACACAGGTTTACATGGATTATTTTAGAACTTTTTGAACAATTCACTCATTTGTTTATAACCTTAGAACTCAATTATGATATGTCACCTCTCCTTCAACCACATGTGATCAAAAAAATATTATTAATGGGGTCTTGAATACTAATAGTTGGGTCAATTGATCATTCAAGTTTGCTTTTGCATAGTTCAACTTCTATGATTTGGTACTCTAGCTCTTGAGTTTGAGTTTGTTGAGTAGTTCAAAGAAGAGATACTGTACAGAGAGATAAGGGTTGTTAACCCTTTGGAATAATGAATTCAATTAGAGTCTTTGTATTTTGCACTATAAGTTTTTAATAAGGCCCATTAGATTGGCCATTTGAATTTGAATAAAACACTAGTTCATATTTCCCTTCATGTTTTTTGCAACAGTGTTTGTGTTTGTTTGGAGTTTTTTTTGTGTTCTTTGATTAGTGGGATTTAACTTTACATGAGTTGGTATAAGAGAAAGTTTGATTCCTACATAGGTGAAGATGATCTAGTAAATGAAATTGTTGGGTACAATCGTGGTGGAGAAAACTAGTTCAAGTGAGAGAATGATGGGATAATTGCTTCCATTTGGTGTTAAAATAGAATTTCTAAGTCAAAGGGATTTGAAGAAACTAGATTAGATTAAGGTTATTTTTCTTTCCTGGTATGGTGTGTAGAGGGAGAAGAGCAACAATGAGTAGAGAATTGTAAGAGTGAGAATAAGAATGGAATGATTGGAAACCCGATAGTGTGGGGATGCTTTAGAAGAATTTGAAGCGGAATAAAATGCCCAAGAGATCATTGGAGTGCAATTACTTTGACTTTTGAGGGAAAGAGGAAGTGCAAGAGTTGAAATTTTGAGTTATGATTGTAGCTTGAAAGATGAGATGTTGGTAGACTTGATTGAGGTAGTGGAACAACACTTCAAATATGAGAAAGTTGAAGACCCTCATCAAATGAATTTTTCCTCCAAGAAGCTGAAGGGACACGATGCCCTGTAGTGGGAATTCATGATAAAGGGTTGATTTCTAAAGAAAAAAGAGAGAATTCAAACTTGGAAGAAGATAGTCAACAAGTTGCGTGAGAAATTATTTCCCACAAATTGTTAAGTTTCTTGCATAAGCTGTTACTATTAATCTTGGGTTCAATAGTAATTATTACAGTTATATCAACATCATAATAAGGATCTTACTGAAAGAAACAAGATCACATAGTACACAAGCATTTATCCTGGGAAACCCTCAAGGGGAAGAAAACCCAACAAAACTTCTTTAATATAGATTCAATAACCAAGTACAGTACCAAAATAACTCTCTCTATACGAGAGACAAACTACCATGATGCTAGACCAGAAAATAATCAAAGAACCATAGCCAATCCAATGTCAAGACAATAAACCAAACACTAGAGAATATCCTCTCCCAAGAAATGAGCCTCTCTCTCTTCCTTCTTACGACATCTGGTAACTGCAACTTCAATACTTGCGCACTAGATGAGTGAGTTGAGTGAGTGAACAAATGAGGCGTTGGCCTCCTTTATTTATACAAACTGGCAAGCATTGAAAGGAGGTGTCTCTTCACTGGCAGGGCTGACTTCTCTTTTTGGGTAGTTAGAACCACTTTAATAGGGGGCGACTACTTAATTTTCATATTACATTTAGGATTTGACCAATCCGCAAAAGGGGATAAGAATATTCTTTGCAGTTACACAATATTTCAACACTCCCTCTTAACAAGAAGGATATTCTTTATCTTTTGACAAGTCATTGGATGTCATCATCAACTGAACAATATCATCTGGGAAATATCATCAATTGTATAATCATCATCAACTGGACAACAACATCAACTTGGATAACATCATCAACTAGGAAACATCGTCAACTGGGTAAAATCATCAACTGGGAAACATCATCAACTGGGTAAAATCATCAACTAGGCAACATCATCAACTGGGTAACAACATCAACTGGGAAACATCATCAACTGGGTAACAACATCAGGTGGATAACATGAGGCATCAATACAGTCCACTTGGTCATCTGGCATCATGATCATTGACTGGTTCTCCATGAATCCATATTAAAGAAGTTTTGTTCTTTTTATCTTCACGCAAAAGATACTCTTTCTTTCTTTCATCTTCACGCAGAAGATACTCTTTCTTATCTTCACACAAAAGATATCTTATCTTCACATAGAAGATATCTTATCTTTACATAGAAGATATTCTATGAGTTTTATCATTCCTTTTATGTTCTCCCTTCTCTTGTAGTTATCTATCTCACCCATCCACTAGGGAGGACTACTACCATAGCTTCATTCCTAGTCATCCCACATGAAATAGAGAAGCTAAGATGCTAGTCTGGGCAAGACTAGACTCCCTTTCCATGATCCATGCAGGATCACAACACAAACCTCAAGATCTAACTAACCATTCCACATGGTCAAGGTTTGTGTTCCAGGCTACTCAATCCTTGGCCAGAGGAGAGTATCTTCCTTCTGCCCCTTTGAGAAACATCCACACTCCTCTCTATGAGGGTGGTCACACCCCTTTCCACGAGGGTATTCTAGCATGTCCCTAGAGTATCCAAAACTCAACACTTGGACAGAGGCCAACCTTGGCAAATTTCTCATTCCCCTTCTCTACGAAGGTCTCTTCCTTCTCTGTGAAGGTCTAGCTATGGGATCTGAAAAAATATCTTGTGGTCCGAAATCTTTCCATGGTATAATACCATGCTACCCATCTGTTGGGAACTATCCATCTACTGGATAACTTTCATCTTGATCAAAATATATCATTACTCATCCATTGAGTAAACTGTTCCATGTACCACTGCTTTCCTAACTGCACCAAATCACGATCCTCCATTTTGAACTCAGAGACATAGCTCCCTCTTGCACCAAACTAAGAGCTTCTTTAATTGTGTAACATCTGATAATCATCATCCTTGAAGTTCTCTTCTATAATATCATGGGTGCCTTCTTGAGTTTGAGCATTTATTTATTTTTGACTTCATACTGGATCAACCTGCTCCCTCTGTATCTATAAGAACGATACTGGAGAAACCTACATCTCATCAACTATATCTGAGTATCCATCTTTCTCTTCATCTTGAACATTTTTGTTCTGCATCTTTAGGAGCCTCTTGCTCCTATAGAAATACTGGATATTGTCTGGTCTTTACTAACTATCACCATATCATAAGTCATTCTCATGTTGTCTAACTTTTGCAAGTCAAGGCATAAGTTCTTTCTTCTTAGACCTGTAAACTTACTTAAAATATGATTTCTGAGATATGTCACTTAGCCAATCAATCAGTAACAATAAGCAGTAATCAAATAAAACTATATCATGATTTCTATCAGAGTAGTACACATATTTTCTTAAGCAAAACTTGTTCAACCATGTACACATTTGAAACCCTAATCATGAATAAGACCTTTGAACTCTTTTTCACTCTAGCTATGAAATTACCAAATTTCCCCTTACTATCATAGCTAAACACATACCTTTGTCACTCTCATGAGTGATCATACCTGAAATAAATAATTTATCTCTTTCTTTATCCTCTTCTTTGATACTTCCTTCATAAATCTGCATAGACACTGAAATAAAACGAGGTTAATTAACATTCTCACAAAAATCTAACTTGTAATGATAAAGTATTAAAGTAAACACGATACTAAAAATAAACATGAATACTTATCTTTTGTTTTTGTGTGGGGAGGCTCCACAGACTCCACCATTTTCTATCTTTCTTCAGATAAAGTATCTTCAACTTAAAGTACATATTTCTTAATTTCTATTAAAGCTTTCTTTGAGGGAGGAGATTCCTCTTCCTCTGCCACATGTGCTTGATGCTTTCTTTTCCCTTTTCCTTGAGGATAGTCATAGGAAAAGTGTCCCAACTTTTGATAGTTGTAGCATCTGATCTTTGAAATGTATTTCTTCTTATCTAGAACTATTACAGAGTTAGCTTCTTTATTGTTCTTCCCTAAGGAAACNTGTGTGCAATCTGCCCATAACTTATCAAACTTGGGTAACTTGCTTCTTGCACACACTCCTTGTACAAAAGGAATCCAAAATGTTGGAAACCCATTTAGGGTTGTGGTTACAAGCTCTTTGTCACTAATGACATCTCCAATAGCTACAAGCTGATCTCTAATCTGAGAAACTCTCATAAGATAAGATGAGACAGATTTTGAGTTTTCCATCTTCATATTACAAAGATGATTTCTTAAGGCAAGATTCTGGCTAATGTTTTTGCTTTCGTATAACTTGTTGAGTGCTTCATACATTAACCTTGTTGTCTGTAGTTCAGATATATGAGGGATCAAGTGATTCTTTACTGAATCTGACACGATTCTCTTTGCTTTCTTTTCATTCTTCTTGTGCTTGGTCTTTTGCTCTTCTTCCTCTGGTTCTGGTACACCCACTGTAACATGTTCTAGGAGATCATTGTTGTCTAGAATCATCTGCAACCTATGCTTCCAAGATCTAAAGTTTCCAGATCCTTCCAGCATGTCTTCTACCCTCATGTTAGTAGCCATTCTTTCTTGTAGTAGAAACCCTAGCCCTCCGGGCTATAGAAATAATAGAAAAATCAAATTTCTTGGATCTGAAAACTGAACTCGCCAAAAGATGCATTGGACTGAGGCGAGTATACTGGTATAGTCTGTTTCTGAAAATTCCAATTTCTGACCCTTGAGACTAGACCTGCGAAATTCTGGACTGCAACTTTCTGGTTCTGGTTTTCTAGTACCAAGTCAAACTAGGGTTTGACTTTTCGGGAGCTCTGGCCACTGAAAATATTCGATTCTTGTGTCAAAAGATGCGCCTAGGAAGGGCGCAATTCCCAATGTGGTTTGCAACCAAAAATTCCAAATATTCAAGAAACCCTAATTTTTGAATCCCGACAAAACTGAAGACTGAATCTGCGACAATGCTCTTTCAATCCTGCTCTGAAACCATGCTGAGTTTCTTACTTAAGATGTTATTATTAATACTGGGTTCAATAGTAATTATTACAATTATATCAACAACATAATAATGATCTTACTGGAAGAAACAAGATCACATAGTACACAAGCATTTATCCTGTGAAACCCTCAAGGGGAAGAAAACCCAACAAAACTTCTTTAATATAGATTCAATAACCAAGTACAGTACCATAATAACTCTCTCTCTATGAGAGACAAACTACCATGATGCTAGACCAAAAAATAATCAAAGAACCATAGCCAATTCAATGCCAAGACAATAAACCAAACACTAGAGAATATCCTCTGCCAAACAATGAGCCTCTCTCTCTTCTTTCTTCTAGGAACTAGTAATTGCAACTTCCTTCAATACTTGTGCACTAGATGAGTGAGTTGAGTGAGTGGACAAATGAGGCGTTGGCTTCCTTTATTTATACAAACTGACAAGCGTTGAAAGGAGGTGTCTCTTCACTTGCAGGGGCGACTTCTCTTTCTGGGTAGTTAGAACCACTTTAATTTGCCTGGGGAAGAACTTCTTAATTTGCATATTACATTTAGGATTTGACCAATCCGCAAAAGGGGATAAGAATATTCTTTGCGGTTACACAATATTTCAACACAAATTACCATCAAACCATGTAGACATAAGTATATACCCTGATACAAATAAATATGATTGATCATGAATACACTGAAGAATTCTATTGATTGACAATTTGATCTAGACTAGATGAAATGAAAGATCAAAGAGTGGCAAGGTATGTAAATGGTCTTAAATTTCATACTTAAAATGAATCGAATACATGGTATTTTCATTTAGTAGAAGAGGATTTCCAAATTTCTTTGATAGTAGAAGAGAAGTTGACCAGAAGACAACAAGGTTCTTGAAGTAGAGGAATACGAGGTAGAAAAAAAGACATGGGTGGAAGAGAGCAAAGGAATGTGAAGAATGAGGAAGAAACTGACATGAATAATTAGAATTTCAGAGGGTTTCTAAACCTAAAGGATGAGATTATGGTAGAGGAAAAGGTGGTAGATTTATTGGTACTTCTTCCAGGTGTGGTACAGTGGGACACCGGGTATACAAATTCCTAGAAAATAAAAATAAAAGAAGAAGAAATGTAGCTATAACACATGTTACAGAAGTAGTAGAGTCAGCAGTTGGAGATAACATTTTCAAAATTCAGCTAGAGCAAGGTGAATAATTTGATGTTTAAAAGAGTGTTGTTGAAATCAAACAAACAAATTGTGGAAGAAAAGAAGTTAGAACAAAGGAAGACTATCTTCAAGGACATGTGAAAAATTGAAGGCAAGTGTTGTAACCTGATTATAGATGAAGGTAGTATTGAAATTGAGTTTCCACCAAAGTAGTTCAAAAGTTATTTAATTGAAATGTACCACCCACTTGAATGCCTATAGAGGGTCATGGATACAAAAAGAACACCAAGTCATTGCATTTGAACAATGCTTCTTGATTTTCCATACTAGAGATGAAAGAAAACATGCTTTGTGTGATATTGTCCCAATGGAAGTTTGTCACATTTTGTTGGGAAAGCCTTGGCAATATGATTGAAATTATTTCCATGATGGGAAGAAGAACACATATCAGATTGTGAAAGATGGTAGAAATTTTTGGTTGTGCTCCATGCAGGAAGAGGGTGATGAAACTAATAGCAACAAAGTAGTGTTATGCTCAACTAAGGAATTCTTGAAGTAGGTGAAGAGTTCAAAGTGTTGTCTTGCATTACTACAAAAGGAAAGTCAAGTTGAGGAGAGAGTAGTGCTAGCCAAAGTAGAAGAATTATTGAAGGAATATTGGGAGATCATCTTAGATGATATCCCAGTTGGATTACCACCAATGAGGAGTATTTCACATCAAACTAATTTGATTCTGAGATCTAGTTTGTTGATCAAAGTGCTACATAGGATGTTGATGGGAGTGAGTGAAGAGGTGAATAGACAAGTCCAAGAGTTGTTGGATAGAGGGTTGATCCAAGAGAGTTTGAGTCTTTGTCTAACACCAAATAAAGGAGGATAATAGAGAGTGTGCACTAATTTAAGAACCATCAATAAAATAATGATCAAGCATAAATTTTCTTGACCTAGGATGGCTGATTTGATGAAATATTTGAGTCGAACAAGGTATTTTTTAATTAATTATCACCAAATGATGAGTAGATAAGGTCCAAATGAATGCAAGACAACCTTAAGGCAACTAAGGGTTTGTAGGAATGATTAGTTATGACTTTGTTTTGACAAATGCACCTAGTACTTTCACATGTTGATGAATAGAGTACTAAAGTATTTTCTTGGTAAATTCGCTTTTGTTCACTTTGATAACATGTTGATTTTCATTAGAACAAAGGAGGAGCATTTGAAGCATTTGTAACAAGTTTTGGAGCATCTAAAGAAGGGGAAGTTGTTGATTAATCTAAAGAAGTGCTTATTTCTTTAAGTAGAGCTAGTGTACATTGGGACTATATTCGAGGTAAGAACTTTGCATGGTTAGCAAGTTTATACAAAAAGTTTGTGATAAATTTCAATGGTATTTGTATGCCATTTATTGAGTGCACGAAGAAGGGTGGTTTTTAGTGGAATGTAGCAACATACAAGAGTTTTGAACCTTTGAAAAAAAAAAGTGAAAGAAAAACAAGTATTGGCATCGCTAGATTTCAACAAGTTAATCCAAGTTGATTTTCATGAAGGTTCAGATTTCACCTGTGAATGCAAATATTTTATTCGATGTATAATCATGGGAGCCGTAACTCCAATCCCTCTAACCTAATTGAGAGGGGCGAATAGTTTATCCGTCTTCTAGAAAAGCAGAGGGCGACTTTTGCACTTGCTGAGTTGCCCTTTGCTTTCGGCTAAATCTTTGAGGACATCAAATCCCAGTACGTGCAAACATCCACTTGTTATTTGATCGAATCGCCATAAATCTGAATGGCGTCCATTGGGTTTGCTTTTCAAAAGCAGCCACTGTTCACCCACCTACCATAATTCCGTGGAAATCAACAGAGGGGAAGGAATGATTAAAGCTGCATGCACTTTCTCTCTATGTAATTGTCGTAAAAGCCCGTAAATGTTGCCTGT
>JASDQU010739271.1:27845-40888 GCA_032191745.1 Picea mariana | reverse complement strand
ATATGGGGTAGCTAGGGAGGTACCCAAGGGGATAATGAATGTAATATAGCCATAATCATGGAATAAACCCACTATGTAGTGCTCATGAGAAAGTATAAACACACGTGTATCATTATATTGAGATAAGTTGGATTTTGATCATTGTATTATAGAAATCATGGCTTGTGGAGTGATTCGTTCCATAAGAAGTAATTGACGTTGTTACCCTACCCTAAGGGTTTTTTCTATATCTTGGTGTTATTCTTGTGTGTATGCATTTCCCAAGTTTAAGGGGTCTATCTTGTTTGTTATTCAATTTCAAGGGTTAATGATCACTACAATAGGGTTAAATGTCACTACATTCACACTAAAAGCAACACAATAATGTACACAAACCCTAAAGGTAGGGAAATACCATCAATTATCATTATAGAAGGAATCACTCCACAAGTTGTGTTTGCTATGATACAATGATCAAAATCTGACTTATCTCAGTACAATGATACTAATGTGTATTTATACTTTCTCATGAGTATTCATAAGGGTCTATGCCAACTACCCTTTTTTATTATATTATTTCTTCTAACTACATAATGGGTCTATTTCATAATTATGGCCACATCACATTCATTATCCCCTTAGGTACCTCTCTAGGTACATTACATTCCATCCCACTTTCACATGTTTCACCCTTGAAACATGGGAGGAAACCATATAATATGATCTACTAAGCAATATAATCAACGAGTACCATGCACAAGATTCCATCCATCTTAGTGAAATATGGACACGAGGTTCAACTATGTTCTAATTCCTTCTATTGACTCCGGTTGCTCCTTTGGTTCCATATTGCCATTGTGCTAGTATACTATCTCCATGCATTGCTTTTAGTACTCCATGTGCCTCCATACTGGGTACCTTTTTTATTCCATGTTAATACATAGTAAGTTTGATGATGCTCATGACCTTGCCTTGATAACTGTTGTTTCTCAGGGTGTTGTGGTTGACAATATGCGACAACCTTAGCTATTGGTTCTTCCTTGTTTGAATCTTCAATTTTTGGTTTCTTTGAGGAAGGCAACTTTATAGATTCTTCTTCCTTTTTATTCCCTTTTAGGGGATTTTATTCATGTGCTTCTATGGATTCTTCTTCGTATGATTTTGTATACTCTTCTTCTGATTCAACCTTGGAATTTTCATCTGATGTGTTAGTAGACACTGCAGTTAGTTTTCTTGCAAGGAATTTTTCATGTGCCACCTTGGGCCCTTTTTGTTTACTAAGAGAAATATCTTGCAGTGTGATTTTATTTTTCTTGTACAAAAGTTTCATAAACTTCTTTTGCACATTAATATTAATGGTACCATTTGATTCCATCCAAGGATATCTAATAATAATATCCAAATCATCCATATCTATAGCATGGAAATATGAATGCAACACACAATTTCCAATAATAATATTCTAATCTTTAAAAAATTGAACATTATTACCCTCAACTTGCGTGTCTTGAATATGGTTTTCTAGGATCTATAATATTTTAGCCAAGTTAACATTGATGCAATAATGTTTGCAACTAGGGTTAATAGAAATAATGACCTTCTTTCGCTAAATTCATCCATGACATTTAAATAAAGAGTTGCCACTAGAGAATAAACCCTTAGTTCTTTTTTTGTCATTCTCCATAGCATGATATTTCAGATTACCTATATAAAAATACACATTCATATGCTTTATCTGAAAGTACCTTCATCTTGTCATAGTTAATGAATTCCCGCCATTTGGTAGGATATTCTCTTAAACCATCTGGTAACCAATATCTCCCATTCCAATTTGAAAACAACTTTGTTGTATGTATGTATTCTCCAATACTGGTACCATCAACGTTTCCTGTAAAATCCATCTTGTTTGCAACAACTTGAAAATAGAACTAGGGTTTTAAAGAAAATCACTTACTTTTCAATGGAGTTCCTTTGTGCAACTAGGGTTTTGATGTGATAAATTTAAAATGATAATAGCTTATGCAATATTTCTTTTATTGACTATTATAACCATAATTATGAAATGGCATGGCCACTTTGCATCTACTGGCACCGGTTTAATGGAAATATGGGTACTTCATCAAAATATTTTCACTTCAATCTGCATGGTCGTCATTGGAAAGAACCTAATAATATTGATTTTTAAATCAATGATATCTTCACTTCCCAGAGTCCAATTTGGACGATTCTTTTTAACTTGGATATTTTTCCGAGAGGAACTTAGATCTGTAGCTGGTTTCTTTTGATTCTACAAAAAATGTTTTAGAAATGGAATTGAGTACCATCATCCTTTTTTTTCCTTGAAAAATCTACAAAAGGAAAAAAAAATCTTCATTTTTTTTCCCAAGAAAGAGCTTTGATACCACTTGTAGTGAACCTTTAGAGATAAAAAAGAGAATATAAACCCTTATCTTAAGAATAAACCCTTAGCTCCAGAAATACCAAAATACATTCACTTGATAAACAACACATAAATGTAGAAATAATGCTTAAGATAGGTAAGACCATTAATTACTCCTTATGAAAGGTGTCACTCCACAAGCCATGTTTGTTACAATACAATACATCCAACATATCAATACAATGATACTCGTTTGTATATATACTTTCTCATGAGTATACCTTGGGGTCTATTCCAGCTACCCCTTATTATTATATTTTTTATCTAACTACATTGTGGGCCTATTCTATGATTATGGCTACATTACATTTATTATCTCTTTGGGTACCTCCCTAAGTACTCCATGTTATCCTCCCTAAATACATTACACCGAATATGTAGTCATGTAGTCAACTAAGCATGGACGAGAGACCCACTAAAGTGTTTTCTCGACAAATAAATAAAATAATTAAAAAAAAATTGTTTTTTCATTTAGCTTTTTCTAAGTATTAATTTTAAACCTAGCAACAACATATTAGGTTTTTAAAATTAATTTACTAATTTTAATTTTAATTTGTGATTTTTGCTTCTTTTCTTTTGAATTTTTGGCTTTAAATACAAGTGAAAATGTTGAATGGTCTTTTTAACAGCTAGGACCTCTTTATGACTTGAAGGATAGTTTACCTTTTGTCCTTTGAAATCTATTGAGGAACAGACACATACCTCTTCTCAGTACTTAAATTTTTCTGTGAAGACTCCTCTGTATCAATGATATATTGTTCATCACCAATAGGAAGTGTAAGTGGTGGTAGAGATTTATGTAGTGTCCCTGATCCAAATCCCTTTATGATTGTACACTGGTGAGTCGAATTGGTACTGAGCGTAAATGTAATGAACATTTAGCATGGTGAGCCAAGGAAACCTGGTTTTGGTGTTGCACGCATCAGAGTAAGTGCACGAAGAAGTGTTAACAAAGACATGGTGCACACATTTTGTGTGTTGCGCGCACCTGGGTAAGTGTGCACATTGCATTGTGTTGTGCACACTTGGGTTAGTGCGTGAGAATGAATGTTTATGTGTTGAGGTCAAAGAGCCTGCATGATTACGAGGTTGGTGAGCCTAGATGCAGATAGGCCAATGCACCTATCCATGTAAATATAATCATGAATATTGATATAATATTGCATCGCTACGCGCTGACTGACTCAAACGAAAAGAGATGGGGGGGCTGCTCCACTGGAAAAGGGAAAAATGGGGTGAGTCGTAAGTCTTAGGGAATATTTTATAATATTTCCAAGAAAAGTGTAATGTCAGATATATTATTATTATTTTATCCTAAGTTCCCAACGATAGGGAATGGGTCACCAAGTGGCTTAAAGCTACTTTTGGAGGTGACAAGAGTCAAGCGAAAGGCATGCAATATATATTGTTGGCCTTAGTGTATTTTTTTGGGGGGGATTACGATTATTATTCATGTTGCAAGATTTGATGAGTAGGAGGGGGTCAGACTGTATGAGAAATCCGATTATTACCTTATTTGCACAGATAATCTTGTAAGGTGTTGTGGGATTGTAAACAAAGTTTCACTGTCAAATAGTCGGGTTGGTAGATCGTGAGAAGTCTCTATGGGTGAGAGATTGTATATTGTGGAGTGGTTTCCAGACTTGTGAGCATACTCTCCAAGAGAGAGATTTGCTGGGAATTGTTCCCTGGTGCGCTAGGAATTACTCGTAGGGCTCGAAGACTTCCTATCCGGTTTGTTGCTGGTAACCCTGGGAAAGGAAGTGGTGTGGTCGAAGAACTAGTGAGCATAGAAGGGCCACACTTCCTTGGATGTGATATGTGCGTGGGGAATGAGGGACTGTGGGATAGTGTAGCAGTGGGCACTTAGGACTCAGAAATTCTGGTGAGTTCAGGACATAGTCTGTGGTCGGTAACCCTTTTTCCATGGTGGAGTTGAGTCCCAGCTCCAGGGTGACCTGTTGTTGAAAGTTTATGAGAAATAACGTCTATGGCTGGGAGGAACATCTGAGTCAAGGCCACAATTGGTGACTTTCATTTAAGATAAGTGTTCCTTATGTACTTGTCATGGTTACTGTGTGCATTTTGTCTATGTTTAACATATGTTAAATTCTTGTATGTGTTGCATATGAGTATTTGTTGTAATTTTGTTAATTGTTGCTTCATGTGAGTATGATGCATATATCCTGTATTTGTAGATATGTGTGGATATAACTGATATGGTTAGTTTATCCTGCTATTTTAACCTAGTGATGTTGGTTATGAGTTGACAAGAAGAGGATTGAGTGGCTGAGGGCCTAGGGTGGTAGCCTGTGTACACAAAGAGGATCAAATTCGTGGGTGTGCGATCAAAGAATTGAGTTCCACACACAATGAAATATGAGTTGACGCATGATGCTTAGATGGTGTGCACAAGGTTGTGTTGTGGGAACAATATGATAGTGCGCACAATTGGTGCACACATATTTGAGTTATTTATGTTGCTTAAGGTGGTATTGAAAGAAATTGTTGCTTCCACTGTTATAAGTTGTGTGGTGTGACTCGAAATTTGGTTAAGCGCATTACTACAATTGATATCGTGTAGAATGAATTTAAAGTAGACTCTGCATAGTGTACTCCTATAGTAACATTGCTCACTATTTTTCTAGGATTGTTACAATGCAGTTGTTCAAAGCATAAATAAGGTGGTAACGAGACTCAATGGGAGTCTGGGTACGTTACAACACTTGGGTTAGGTGACGTGGCCCAGGATGGGGTGGTTGGGGACATTACAGATTGGTATCAGAGAAATTGGTTCAACATTGGACTTGTATGGGCCATATATTAGCATGAATATATACGTACACTAAGAATGGGTACCGCACAATACACATATTAGTTGCGCGGAAGATCATTGGTGCATGATATAGAGTGGTGTTGCACACAGAGACAATGATGTGAAGGTGTGTGCACTAGAGTTTGGGATGTTAAATCATCCAAGAGATTCAAGAGAGAGAATTCTGACAAAATGGTGTGAAGTTTTCATATAGTTGTTGCATGAAACCATCTAAAAAAACTTAATTGCTTGCACATTTTGCAGAACTTTCAGTGAATAGAGAAGGACAAAATCAGTACATAAGGTTAAGAGCATGGAAAATGCGTTGAGGAATTATATTCCTGATGATGAGTTCAAGGATCTGTATGTTGGCTTGGGTGCCGATGTTACATAATTCAAGGAGGAGCACATGAACTAGATTTAAACTGTAAAAGTATTGCAGAAGGATGTCCAGATTTATAAGGCTAATAATGAAAGGTTTATGAGATCCAATGCATACCAAGATGACTTCAATGTCAAATTGATGCAGAGCCTAGACATAATAGAAAAGAAGATGAATAAGGAGACATAGTCAAGTAGATCAAGAAGTCGGAGGTCTCATGATGAGAAAAGGAAAGAATAAAGAAGTGTTGGTAAGTATTCTTTCTGGAAAGAGCACAGTAGATCAAGTCCATCTCCTATCAGAAAGCATAGTAGAAGGATTGCAGTGGATGATCTACAAGGGGAAATGAATAAAATCAAGCCTCCTAACTTTGATGGTGAGCACAAGAAGGGAAAGGATGCAAAGACATGGTTTCTCGGTATGAGGAAGTACTTCCAGCTGCATAACTATTCTATGTAGGAAGAATGGAGAATTGATAAATATCAATTGAAGGGAAAGGCATCAATGTGGTGGGATCAATATGTGGAAGTGTAACATATTGATGAGAAGAGAGTGACTTGGAGAGAGTTCAAAATATATTTTCAAAAGAATCATTTAACCAAGCGATACCATGAAAAGAAACTGAAGGAGTTATTCCAACTCAAGCTTGGAAGCATGACAATTGATGAGTGCAAAAAAAGATTTTTAGAATTGTTGAATTATGTGCCTTTTATCAAGGATGAACATGTGAATATTCAAAGATATTTGAGTGGATTTCCCTCATTTATCAGTGACAAGATACAATATGATGACCCTAAAATATTGGAAGAGACCATAAGGTGTGCTAAGTGTATTTATGAGCAACAAAGGGGAAGGCCAATTTTCCAAAAGTCTTGGGAAGATACAATGAAAATTAAGGTGGAACAGAGGAAGAAGGGATCTAAGCCACCATTTATCATAAATACTACACAAGGACAAACACCTCTTAAGGATCCCAGAATGTCATAAGTAGTGGGAAAAAATTAATGGCAACAACCTATGAAGTGTTGGGGTTTCGGTGGAAATCATATGCACATAGATTGTCCTCAAAGAGGTGATAAAGCGAGAACTGCGCACAATGTACAACAAGTTGTGACAATGGAAGACATAGGTATAAATGTGCCAAGGATTTATGCCACGCTGGATAACAAGCGGGATGAGTTCCATTCACACATGATCGAGGTGGAGGGTAAGATTAATGACCAACCCATTTCTATTTTAATAGAATCAGGAGATAGTCATAGTTATCTAAATCCTAAGATGGTGGAAAGATTCCATTTTTCGAGAAGAAATATTGGAAAATATTGGTTGGTGCAATTAGCTACATGAGCAAAAAGGAAGACCAATGAGATGGTTAAGGCATGCCCATTGGAGATGAATGGACTGCACACAAAGGCTGATTTGAATATCATACCTTTGGGCTCGTATGATGGCCTCATTGGTATGGATTGGTTGGACACGCATCGTGTTGTGTTGGATTGTTATAATAAGGCATTTACTTGCCTAGATGAGCAAGGAATTTTGAGATCAATTCAAGGAATTCCAAGAGATGTGACTATCATAGAAGTTTCAACTTCACAATTGAAGAAAAGTTACCAAAACAGGTGTTAAGTATTCGCAACACGCATGGAAGAGGCACCTAAGGATAAAGTGCCAAGTATGGAAGACTGCATAGTACTAAAAGAGTATGAGGATGTATTTAAAGAGATACTAAGATTTCCTCCGAAAAGAGATATTGACTTCTCTATTAATTTGATGCTGGGAGAAATACCTGTATCCAAGACTCCTTATAGGATGAGTACGAAAGAACTGAAGGAGTTGAAGATGCATCCTAAAGAGCTTCTGAAGAAGGAGTATATATGCCCAAGTGTGTCACCTTGGGGTGCACAAGTTTTGTTCGTGAAGAAGAAGGATGGTACACTTAGACTTTGTATCGAATTCAAGCAATTGAATAAGGTAACACTGAAGAACAAGTATCATTTTTCAAGCAGTTTGAATGCCAGACAAAACATGTGGTTAGAGTTCCTTAGTGAATATGACTTTGGCATAAGGCATATCAGAGGAAAAGAGAACAAAGTGGTCGACGCACTCAACATGATGGTGCATGAAATGTATGCTACAATTGTTAGCATGTACCAGACATATTTGTGTGACAAAATTTTGGAAATTACCAAATTAGATCTGCATTATATGGATATAAGTGCGAATTTACAACTAGGTATGTCATAGCCAAAGTTTTAAGGTTATGAGTTAAGAGAGGATGGGATCCTCATGTATAGACATAAATTTTATGTGTCGAAAGATCAAGATTTGAAGAGAATGATTTTGTCAGAGATCCATAAGGTTCCTTATGCTGGACATCCAGGTTACCAGAAGACCATTGTTGCGGTCAAGAAGCAATACTTTTGGCCAGGTATGAAAAAGGAAGTTGTAGTTTTTATTGCAAGATGTCTCGAATGTCATAAGGTCAAGGCTGAGCACAAACATCCAGTTGGTCTGTTGCAGTCTTTACCCATTCTTGAGTGGAAGTAGGAAGTTGTGACCATGGAATTTATAACTAAGTTTCCTAGGACTGCTAAGAAACATGATTCTATTATGGTGGTGATGGACAAGCTTACTAAAGATTCCCATTTTATTCTAGTAAAGTTAGCGTACAAGGAAACCGAAGTTGCTGAGATATACATGCGCGAAGTTCCTAAGTTTCATTGTGTTCCTAAGACAATTATATCTGACATAGATTCCAATTTCACCTCGAACTTTTGGAAAGGGTTATTCAAGGGATTTGGAACAAATCTGAGTTTCAGTACAACATATCATCCTAAGTCAGATGGTCAAACCGAGAGGGTGAATCAGGTGATTGAAGACATGTTGAGGATGTATGTGATGGAAAATCCATCCAAGTGAGAATAATACCTTCATTTGGTATAATTTTCTTACAACAATGGGTATTAGGCATCTTTAAAGATAAGCCATTTGAAGCACCTTCTGGTAGAAAATACAACACATAAGTTGGGATAACCCAACATAATGTGTAGTAGTTGGGCCAAATTTGCTCTGGGAAATGGAGGAGCATATGATAAAGATAAGGTAGAATTCAAAGGCTACCCAAGACAGGAAGAAAAGATGTGCAGATAAGGGCAGAACCCACAGAGAATTTTGAGTGGGTGACCATGTGTTTTTGAAAGTGAAGGCCATGCATAGTTCCTTGAAATTGGGAAACTTTTCTAAGTTATAAACACACTATTATGGGCCATTGAAGTCCTTGAAAGGATTGGTATTGTCACTTGTATGCTTGCATTTCTTGCATCCTTATGCATTCATAATGTTTTCCATGTTTCATTTCTTAAGAAATATGTACCCGATGCTAATCATGTCATTGATTGGAATGTGATTCAGGTGGAGCCAGAAGGTGAATTTTGAAAGCTACCAGTTTGCATATTGGATCGAAAGGTCAAATAGATCTGGAATCGAGTCATGGAGCTGGTAAAGGTCCAATGGAACTGATATGGTCCCGAGGATGCAACTTGGGAACACGAGGATGCTATGCGAGTAGAGTATCCTCATATTTTTTATGATGTTTGAAAATTTTGTATGTACATGTATATACGATGCATTGAGGACAATGCATAAATAAGGGGGAGGGGGTTGTAGTGTCCTTGATTCAGAGCCCTTTTTAATTGTACATATAGGCTAGTGGGCCAAATTGGTACTAAGTGTAAATGTAATGAACATTTATGATGGTGAGCCAAGGACACTTGGTTTTGGTGTTGCGCGCGTCAGAGTAAGTGCACATAGAAGTGTCAACAAAGACAGGGTGCACACATTTTGTGTGTTGCACGCACCTGGGTAAGTGCGCACATTGCACTGTGTTGCATGCACTTGGGTTAGTGCATGAGAATGAATGTTTATGTTTTAAGGACATAGAGCTTGTATGATTATGAGTTTGGTGATTCTGGACGTAGATAGGCCAGTGCGCCTATCCATGTAAATATAATCATGAATATTAATATAATATTGCATCGCTACACACTGACTGACTCAGACAAAAAGATATGGGGGGCCTACTCCACCGGAAAAGGGAAAAAGGGGGTGAGTCATAAGTCTTAGGGAATATTTTATAATATTTCCAGGAATAGTGTAATGTCAGATACATTATTATTTTATCCTAAGTTCCCAAGGATAGGGAATGGGGCACCAAGTGGCTTAAAGCTGCTTTTGGAGGTGACAAGTGTCAAGAGGAAGGAATGCAATATATATTGCTTGACTTAGTGTATTTTGGGGAGGGATTACAATTATTATTCATGTTGCAAGATCTGATGAGTAAGAGGGGGCCAGACTATATGGAAAATTCGTTTATTACCTTATATGCACAAAGAATCTTGTAAGGTGTTGTGGGATTGTAACCAAAGTTTCATTGTCAAAGAGTAGGGTTGGCAGACCATGAGTAGTCTCTATGGGTGAGAGATTGGTTATTTTTGATTGGTTTCCAGACCCTTGAGCATACTCTCCAGGAGAGAGTTTTGTTGGTAATTGTTCCCTGGTGTGATGGGAATTAGTCGCAGGGCTCAAAGACTTCCTGTTCGATCTATTGCTAGTAACCCTAGGAAAGGAAGTGGTGCAACTGAAGAACTGGTGTGCAGAGAAAGGGCACACTTCCTTGGGTGTGACAGGTGCGTGGGGAATGAGGGACTATGGGCTAGTGAAACAGTGGGCACTTAGGATAGGGAAATTTTGGTGAGTTCAGGACATAGTTTGTGGTCAATAAGCCTTTTTCCCTAGTGGACTTGAGCCCCAGCTCAGGGGTGACCTGTTGCTGAAATTTAATGAGAAATAACGTCTATGGATGGGAGGAACGTCTGAGTTGAGGCCGCAGTTGGTGTCTTTAATTTAAGATAAGTGTTCCTTATGTACTTGTTGTTGGTCCTAAAGTCTGCACCTAACTTCTAAAGGGCAGAGCTAGGCCACCTCAAGTTATGAATGGTTGGTTTCTTTATTAATGGGTCAGTTAGAGGGTTGGTTTACCAAGACATGAGCATGATTTGGTTGGCCAAATGACATGGACAAGGGTCCTCCTTGGCTGGTGGCACACTAAGGACAGATAAGTGAGACAGTAAAGGTAAGAAACAAAGAAAAAAAACAAACAATTCAATGAAAAATTTGCTGCTAGAAGTTTAAGTCTTAAAATGTCATTTCAAGCATTAAACATGTACCAAAAACACATTTATTCCCACAGGTTGCAACAAAAATAAATATTCATCAAAGCATAACTGTTATCACAGGTTGCATATTAGTAAAGACAAGTTATACAGTAGCTAAAGAAAAAGAAATGTACTTCACACAAATCAAAATTGTATTCAAGATAAGAAACACATACAAATTTGGACACAAACACACTGTCATCAATAGTATCTTCACCAGGTAGAGAGCTTTAATCCATGCGCAGAATGGGTCCAACCAGTTGTTGTATTGATATTTTTCTCCCAAAAAACTAAACCCTTATTACATACAAAGAATGTGATCTAGGTGGATATCTGTGGCCACCCACCTATTCCACGCGTTCGAAAAACAATTTTTCATCTTGGCATTTTTTCGAAAGTTTTTCGGGTTCCAAACTTTCGGGGCCGTTTTGAGGCCCTAAACGACGTTTTTTTGGGGATTTGGGGCCCAAGTGATTGCTAGAGGCACTTACTTGGGCTAGTAAAAAATCGTTCTTCTCGGTTAGACCTTTCCAACAGTGTATTGAGCACCCCAAACGAAGATTGCATGCAAACGTTACACCCACGAGAAGTTGACGTATAAACTACCCCCATTAGGGCCCACAAACCTTTTGGCTTTTCATCTTCCGGGGTTAGGGTTTTGGATTTTACTTATGTTAAAAAGGCCTTTGGAGCCTCATTGTAACAATCATCTTCTTGCGAATGCGAGTAACCGTCACATCTCTTCTCAGAGATAAGTTGCCACCATTCTAGCGAGTCTTTCACTCTGTATTTTTACAGTCTTTGTACATTTCTTTCATTAACAGAAATCGTGTATTACTATATTTATCTGTTTCTAGCAATATTTATGCATATGTCATTGTAGTATCTTTGCTTTCATTTCGATCTAAAAAATAATCCGGATCAGTGGTTTCAGAGTAGGCTACTCTTGATCATTTTTTAGTGCATGTCCCCGACGAGGTCCGAGTATAGCAAGTTGGGTCTCGAGCTTGTCTCTCTTGAGGAAAATCGCTCTCGCACACCCAAGAAACCCTCCATTGAGGAAGAAAAGAAAAATGATGGAGTAGAAGATTCTATTAATCTGTTGCTTGAGAAAGATCTCACGCGACAGAGGGATGAAATGATGGAGAATTTTTCCCACATCCTTCAACACATGTTGATAACAACATGCACATCTTCATCAAGCAGCCACTTTGGAGGCACCTCACCTTTCAAGGTACAAGTCAATTTTGATATTCCTATATTTGAAGGTCAGATAGATGTGGATGCCCTAGACAAATGGTTAAATCTATTAGAAGGTTATTTCTTTGTTCACAATTTTTTCGACAGAGAAAAGATCACCTTCGCACTCCTTAAATTTCTCCCCCATGTCAAACATTGGTGGGAAACTTACTGGGAGCAAAGTTCCATAGAGGAGTCTGGAATATATGGGGTCGAGCCCACTTGGGATTTTTATGTAGATGTGATAAAGGAACAAGATTACCGTGTTGGAAACTATGAGGATGAGTACATGAGATGGACCACACTGCAGCAAGAGAGGGGTCAAGCAATACCATATTTCACCAATAACTTCCATACCTTGCACACCAATCTTGTATCAAAGACTCCGAGCGACATTTGGTTCTGAAATAACGAGGGGCTCTACACAAATACATCCAAACTGAAATGGATTTTCTGGATATCTCATCACTCAGTGTTGTGTATCGATATGCTGTTGAAATCAAGTAGAAATTTAGGCACCAGAACAAATGGGAGTTCGGATCTGCAAATACGTAACAACCAATGTATGAGAAAGATGACCCTAACAAACAGTTTCCTGAAAACCATTCTAAGCCATAGGAAAAGAAGGGTCACAGGAAGACGAAGAAGGACAATGAAAAATGGTGCAATTTCCACAAAATCCCCTAACACAACACCGATGAATTTTGCTCAAAACATTCATTGGTGGCCGAGATCAAAGACAAGGAGACGAACCCTGATTCAGAATCTATTTATAAAAATACTGGTAAATGATAGATCATTGATGCAGACCCCACTGCTATTGTTGCGACTTCAAAAATTAAACCAGAAGAACTAACAGATCCTGAAGAGGGGGAACACCTTTTTCATTCACAGATGTGGGTGAAGGGGACCCCACTACATTTTATTGTTGATAGTGGAAGCCAAAAGAACCTCATCTCAGCAGAGGTCGTC
>JASDQU010739271.1:1325-27745 GCA_032191745.1 Picea mariana | reverse complement strand
ATTGATTAGTTTGATTGGATCTAAAAGGAAGTTAGTGTGCATGTTAAGCACTTTCTGTCTTGGCCTTAGGAGTCTAGGGACTAAGAGGGAATCCACTTGTCTGCAGGGGGATTCACCTACAACAGAAATTGGTGACTCCACTGGGGAGGAGCTTTTATTTGTTTCCTTTCCTAGATATTGTCTTTTCTTGCTTTGCCCATTGATTTGACCTTCTCCATGAATGTCTCTGATCCTTAGGTTTGATTGTTGGCTCTTGGATTTAACTTAAACAAAAAATTTTGCATTCTTCCTGAGTGTTTTTTGAGTTTCTGGGCATTTCTATGAGCTTTTGTAGTAGATCACCCCGCTTCCCTTACCACCAAAGCGTTGGCACTCCCTTACAGTCTTCCACAGAGTGTTGGAGCGCTCTGTGTCCCCTTTTGGGGGAACGCTACCCATTTTTCTGCATAAATCTTCTTAGAAATTGTTTTTTCCTCAGTCTTTTTGCTGATTCATCTGCTCAGGGTTGGTGCTATCTTAGTGTGTCCTTGTTTATTTGATTTCTAAGGATTATTCATCTCTTTCTTGGATTTTTGACATTTGTCCTTGCTTTGCAATAACTCTTTGTCTTTGCTGACCTAGAGTTAACTTGTTGTTTTCTTCTCCTTTATTTGATTGAGTGAAATATTTTGTGAGGAAATCCAAAGGTTTGTGGACTTTTCATTTGATATTTGAGGTCAACTTTCCATCATTTCTCTTTTGTTTGAGGTTTTTGGTTCTTGTTTTCAATTTGGTTATCTTTGTCCTTCTTGTCTATTTCACAACGAGAGTGTATTTTTTGTTTTGAGTGAAGTTTGCTTTTGATTGTTTAATCTTGAAGTCTGATTGACATTTAGAAGTCTTGCATCTGATTATCATTCACATATAAGCAAAAGGACATATTTTAGTGATTGGTTTGGATATTAGAAGGCATTTCTGAAATTTTTAGCATTGCATCAGATTTGAGTGAGAAACAAATTGATTGAGGACATTGCATATTAGTGTTTTATAGTGAAAACAACTTTCTCTCATTCTCTTAAATAGACATTCATCGAAAGAAACGATTGCTTATCATCTTCTTGTGCATTTTTGGGAAATGAGTCATCATACCATCAGTTTCATTGTCATACACCCTTTGAGTAAAGAACAACCATAAAATCAATGCTAATTAAAAATTATCTAGAACTTTTTGTTTTTAGGATCTTCCACCAACATTAGACTAGGATTAGCACTTTGGATTAGGCTGTGAGTACAACTCTCCAAAATTTTCAAAACGAATATTAGCATCCTGAGATAGGGAGAGTCAAATCCAATTGTTGTATAGGCATATGGGATCCCCCTCTCACACAAGGGTTACACAGGAGGTCGTATTCGGGTGAGTTACAGAGATTATCCCTCCGTGGTTCAACTGTTTGTAGTGGTCGGACCGTATATTGGGGGTCACTTGAAGGTATACCCATGATTATGTGTGGGAGCCTCTCAAGTTGATTTCAGACTTGTTATCCTGCCCATACGTTCAGATCAGACTGTCGACTGTACCTGCCCAGGGGCTGACTGCGAGTTGGTGTCCGTAGTTGACATAATCCTTAGGTACTTACACGAGGTGATAGTGAAGGGAAGTCTCACTGTACCTGGGATAGACATTGGTCAAACTCACTCAGGCTCCTTGGAGGGTAAATCCACAATTACTCCGTGGAAGCTTGCACCAAGGTAAACGTCCATTAAGAAGGTCACCATTGTAACTGTTCCACCATATCCTAGCCCCTTCTTGACTTGATCACATGATGTTGGATTTCACCACCAACTAGTACTATCATCGAGAGAAGTTTTGTTTGCTTGGTTTTGATTCCTAGATTTTATTAGCGTATGCTATTTCTTTTTGTTAGTTGGCCCTCGATTTTTAGCATGTACTGTTATTCTCCAAAATTGAGCCTGTAGACGATAAAGGTCTTCGCTGATCACGTAGGATGCAAAGTTTGCCTCCAGAAGGATACCAACCCTTACCTCCTAACCCTTCAAAAGAAAACTACCGTGGAGAGGTAGAAAATCAATCTGACGCTGGAAGCGTTGCTGCTCCTCCGTTAGATAACTCAAAAGGCGCTTTGGTTACGGTTGAGAATCCCACTCCTTGCACTACATCTGTGTCGATAACCCCTCTCAAACCACTTTTGCTTCATTTAGACTCCCTTGGGAATGTCATAGACGAAGAGGTCCCACAGTTACCTGCGAGAGATTTTACTGAGATATATATGGGATCCATATAACCAATCTTCGGTGATGATTATAGGACTCCTTTTCATCCTACCACTGCAGTAGATACAAATCCCACACCTTCTCATTCTGTATGCAGGACTTCATCAGGACGTGACCTCTATGAGCATTTTGAGTCCTTTCGATAACCCTTTAATCCTCATGACCCTCCTGTTGAAAGTGGACCATCTGGTCAAACTATGAATCAGCCCATCGATAAGGTCATTAACCCTACTATTGCGTCAGCACAAGTCTATCCTAATGCTAGACTCATCACCTCTACTTATTCCCAAGGCACTTCGATCCTTACCCTCGCTTTTACAAACTTTCACTCTACAGCTCCACATGTTCCGCACGATCCTACCGGGACATTTTTGCACCAGAGAATGTAGACCCTTTCTAGCCACATACAACTGACTGGAGGGAAACCACCATATAGTAGACCTTTCCTTCCTGGAGGACCACCATTCTATGGTGGGCCTACCCCCTTTTCATGTTCTTCCCAGAGGGAAACCTCCCATTGCTAGTCATACCCTAGTCGTTAATCCACCACTGGCAGGGGGGAAACCTTTGTCTGATGGAAACCCTTCACAATCCTAGGGAGTATTTTTTGGAGGCACATTTACCCAACCATTTTGGGGGGAACTTATATCATAACCCACAAGGAGGAGTATCAAATGCTGTTCCTTCCGGACCGTCTTATGGACAACCTTATCCGGGCATCATCCCAAACACCACTTGGAGTCCTCAAGGACATCAACCTTATCCTCCCCATGGGTCTAATGTGTATCCAACTCCGGGATCTACTCCTTACCCTCCTTAAGGAAACAATGTTCATCCTCTTTTTGGGCAAATGAATCACCTGGCTTATAATTCTCACAACGCACCGGGTTATGCAAATGTTTCTCGGCCATCATCGAATCCTGTTTATCCTAGTCAAAAACAACCATATGTAGGAGGACCTACTGGTTACAACTATCCACCTAACCCAGTTTATGGTCCTACTAGTGTTCCTATGCCACACCAGTATCATCCATAAATTAACCGACAACTACCTTTCCTTAAAAATCTGGATCTCCCAGAGTTGTCTCGGTTAACTAATGATCCTATTTTTCATTCACCGGTTTGGCCAGTTATTCCAGCTAAACTTCCTTCTAATATTTCGAAATTTGACGAAAAATCTGGCGAAGATCCAAACAACCATGTGATGAATTTCCATTTGTGGTGTTCATCAAACTCCCTCATGGATGATTCTATACGTCTGCGTCTTTTCCAGCGAATGCTTATGGGCTCAGCAACAAAGTGATATATTGAACTACCACATGTTTCTTTTCATGATTTCAACTCCCTTGCCATGTCTTTCCTCATGCACTTTCAACTACCTATTCACTACGAGATGGGTACTGAACTCTTGACCTCCCTTTGTCAAACTGACTCCATGCATATCTCTGACCATATTCATGAGTGGAGATGACAATGAAGGATGATCAAGGTAATCATTCCTGACATATTATTGGTAGAATGGTTTACTAAATCACTTTTACCCCTGATCGCTCGCGATGTCACTATGGGTGGCGCGGTCACCGAGGAAGAAACCATTGCTCGGGCTCAGTACTTAGATTTGGTTTATTCAAAATTTGGTACTTTGTATGATTTGCTTCCAAATGCTGCTTGAGCTAATATCGATCCATCCAAGCCATCATCCTCATCTCATGCGGACAATGTTATCGGTTCTGTCAAAACTAAATCTAATTCCCAATCGACCACACTCTCCTCTACCTCCCCCCAAACTCAGATCTTTGAGGTGAATGAAATTCACTTTGCCCCTTCACAACAATTTGGAGGTAAGAAGAAGAAAAAAAATATATCAAAAAATTCTAATAACAATGAACAACCAAAAAATCAAGCTCAAACACCTGCTACCGAAAAGCAACCACAACGGAAACTGAAATTCCCGTGTATCATTTGTGGTGACGATCACTACACTCGAGACTGTCCACACCGCAATGAAGTGGCCAAACTTTTCTAGGGAAATTCACAACCTGCTATTCTTACTCAGCCTTTTCCTCAGCAACAATCCATGGTTGCTCAAACCCCCTCTCCTGGGGGAAGTTCTAGCCATTCTCATGATGAGGCCTCGATGAGTGCACATATTTATATGTTTAATGGGATTAATTTGAACACTCGCTCTAAGACATACGACACACCATGTAACCCTGACAAAGGAAAAGACACTAATGGTACCGGAACTTTACCGGATCCGTCACTGTCCTCCGTTAGTCCTCCATCAGTTAATCCTCCATCTAGACCACTTCAGATTGAGAAACCTACGTTCAAATCTATCTTACACCCTCCTAAAAGCACTATCCACAAAGCTACATTTAATCCTAGTTCACGTGCCGCCCAAAACTACAACATTGTTGAATATTTGGCTCAAGCACCGTGTGCTATTTCTGCGTTAGAAGTTATAAAACACTGCTCCAATCAACGTAGAACACTCTTGGCCGCTATTGATCCTGAGTCATCCAAACATATCATGTTTAACCTGGACAATTAGGCGTCTCGACTCTCCCACCAACTTGCTTTCCAAGTTTATGTTGTTGTTCACAATCAACAAATCCACCGAACTATTCTGGATGAGGGGGACTCAACTTGTTTCATGTCTTTAGCGTGTTGGAAAGGTTTAAAATCACCTGCACTTAACAAATCCCCAATGGTGTTACACACCTTCGATGGGAGAGGTTTCCATCCCCATGGGATTTTACAGTCCCTGCCCATCTAATTGGATGGAAAAACTGTCACTGTTGATGTCGAGGTATTCGATGCTCCCCTTGATTACAAATTGTTACTTGGAAGAAGTTGGTTTTATGCTATTACTTCCATTGCCTCGTCGGTCTTTCGATGTGTACAATTTCCTCATTAGGGAAACATTGTCACTGTTGATCAGTTGGATTTCTGCACGACCGATGCTTGCGCTCCCGCTACCAACAATATTCCTTTCTTGGGAGATGACAAGATCATGTATGAAATCATTGGTGTTGGTTTACTGAAAGATTCTAGCCTCATGGGTACCTTCCCTACACCACTTCCACCGACTACACATCATATTGCCACCATCAATATGATTTCAACCGCAGCTTATCAATCTTTGGAATCATCTGACCCTTGGATTGTACCTAGTTCGTTGGAATTCGATGCACTAGGTGACACCATGCCACTTAGTCTAGCCGAAACATCATACGTTTCTATCCAATCCTCTTCTCCCTCGTCGGATGAACAACATCTATTGGCACCCGACAATTACTCAATGCCATCATGGTTAAGTTCCTTGTCATCTGCGATCGACTACATTTCCCCAATTTTTCCTTCTGGTGAATCTATTAAGGAAATGTTGAGCATTGATGAGCTACCCTGGGATGATAACCATCATCGATCCTCTTTTCTTCCCCCTTGTGAAGAAATTCGGGCAGATATACATTCTATCTCCCCTTCTATTGTCGATTTTCCATCGTCTCCCATGCTTTCAACTTCCAATGATTTGGATCCGGTAGTTGACATGGTGATCTCTTCGGTAGGGCTATTGGAGCCTGATCTCCTTAACCCTGTCACAACCCTCGACATGTGTTCCTTCCAGAGTGATTTTCTTCCATCCAGTGAAGATCTCTTGGAAGCCATGACCGATTTTCATCCCTTGACATGGTGTTCTTCCATAGCATTATTTTCTTGGAAGCCATGATCAAGAAGAATCCACGAGCATGGTTTTCTCTTCTCTGTGGTAAGCTCGTTAAAAAATGAAATAGAATCTTTGAGCATAGTTTTCCTCTCTGTAGCAAGATCATTAAAAAATGAAACAACAATCTGGGTATTGAACCCAGAGCCCTGAGCATAGTTCTTTTCTTGTGTCAAGCTCGTTAAAAAATGAAATAGTCATGTCTCTTGAACCTTCATTTCATCCACCCTTATCCTTTTTCTCCATTTAGTAGAGAAATTGGTGACAACCTCACAGTTGGTGAATGAATTGAAGCTTGGAGGGCATGTCTCCAGCCTTTGATGATCATTTAAGCCACTAGATTTTAAGCTGGGGGCATACTGAGATTAGTGTTTGTTCTTTCTTGTGCTCGAAAAAACATGAGAATGTAACCAGGTAAACTTTTATCTCTTTTTCGGACTCTCATGGATACACAAAAAAGGAACTCCCTGGAGTCTTCTTTGAGCTCTTTTCAGACTCTCTAAACATGAAAAGATTTTCGAGTGATCTTGCTTCCTTTCCCACTCGTTAAAAGGTTTGAAAGGGAAGATTTCGAGTGATAATTTATCTCTTTTTCGGCCTCGCGAGACTAACATTATGAAAAATGACAACATTGGAGTCGTCTTTAAGTTGTTTTCAGACTCTCTAAATATGAAAAACCACTGAGTTTACCTTCTCTGGACTCGTTAAACAATCGTACATTGAAGGGCCCATACAGGATCGAACCCTTACTTCTTCTAGTTCATTAAACAAAGGAAGAGGGACTTATCGAAGGTGATTCATATCGAGCATGTGTTACCCTCCTCGAGCTTGTTAAATTAAAAAGAGGTACTCGTCTATCTGGATGGGGGAGAAATTGAAAGAAGCAAGCCAAGTAGTTTTTTGAGAATACTACCAGTTGCTCTTACAGTCGCCCTTGAACACGACACTTTGTCTTTGCACGCATTTTAATCCGCTGAACCTCTGCACTGAGCCAATTCTCTGAGTTTCTTTTAATCCTTTGGTTCACCTGACAAAAGTCACAACATCCACTCCATCATCAAGATTTGGTCCATGTCATGTTTCTGCTGTCGTGCCTCAGTGTTCAAGGGAAGTATCTGCCTTGAGAGTCAGCCATCAAAAATATCTTGTTTCAATACCTATGCCAATCCATGTTCATTTGATCTACCAATTACATCTCTGTTTCAGTTTCGTATCATTGATGGGGGATACATCAAGGCCCTCCTTCAACGAGTCTATTCCTTTCAACTTCAACACATTATCCAGGAACTAGACTTAGAAACCAGTTAGTACCTTGGGACCTGCATGCCTTAATGGCAGGCCTCTTCATGTCTGACAATGGGTTTACATCATTGAACTCTGATCAGATGATTCAACGGATGTTTGAATTTAGCTCATCCATTCACATTAATTGGGATGTACTAGAGTACCTTGGGAATCATTGACATCAATGGTGATTTCCCTAGCACTTGTTAACGATTTACATCATTGATGGGTAATCAAGTGGTTTCTGCCATGTTCAACATCAGGACATCTATTCACATGGTTAGATTCGTACTACATCGGGATCGGTAAGAAGACCCCGGGTTGAGTTTTCACTCTTATGTATACTTTTCCTAGGTTGTGAAGGATTTCTTTTGAACTATGACACATATACTGTTACATAGATCCACTTTGTATTGGTCGTGGCTATGTCTTGTCATCTCATAGATCCACTGTGTATTCTTCGTGGCTACGATTAGTTCAGGTCATAAGGAGTATAGATCCACATTGTATCTATGGTGTCTATACCATTTTGTCAATATAATTATGGATCTGCAGTGTATTTTATGGTGGCCATACCTAAAAAGTCTTTATCACTCAAGCATAGGTATGCCTGCCTTGGGTTTTGAAACATGTCATAATATTTGTTTGATAGTTGTGTGCATCCTTTTCCAGTTTCTATGCATCCATACCCTTGCTTGAAAAAGTCTACAAAGTAATTCAGTCATCATCATCTTCTAACTTCATACTTTGGGGGGAAATCTGTTACACCTCGAAATTACTCACTTCAATAGTGTCGCAAGTGTCGTCATTACGAGTGTTGTAAGTGTCGCGTCTTGTCCGCAAGTGTCGCATCTTGACTATAAGTGTTTCAAGTGTCACAAACATCATACTGCCATATTTCCTATGTTGTGCCCCTAACGACATCATAAAGACACTTAAGACACCTCAAAGGGTGGTTTGGAAGAAGAGAAATGACTTGGTAGGAAGTACAAGCCCTTTTCCATTGAAAAACCACTCAAAAAATGAATTTTGGAGAGGAGTGCTCCCCTACCCACTGTCAAGGAGTGTTGGCGCTCCCTGAGCCTCTTTGGGGGAGTGCTTGAGCACCCTGTGAACCCTTATGGGGGAGCACTACCCTCTTTTTAGCAAATTCTGGGTTTGTTGAGGCAAATAAGGGAAGAATCCCTCAATTCCTGAAGGTAGTTGGATTCGAATAGATGTTCAATGCATGATCTTAGGGGAGATACTCAAATGAAGGAGAGGAATCCTCAACTTATCCCAAATATCTCTCAAGTGGTTGGACCTCTCCAAGGTTATATAAGGAGGCCTTCTCATGGTGAAAGGCACAATGGAGATTGGAGATGTGAAACTTATGATCTCATGAGTGAGATGCCATCAAAGAAATTAGTGGAGATTGATTGAGCAAAGGGGTTGGACAAGGAGAACTGGAAGAGGCTGTTGCACCTTCATTCAAAGGATTGTAAGTACTTTTAATTGTTCTCATTAATATAATCAATGCTTGGCATGTTTCTTTCAAACTTGTGCTTGTTCCATATGAGTTTGTCTGCAGTAGATGGATCTATGTTTGAGCTAATCTCAATAGAGTAGGAAGTCCATTGTATCTTTGTTTGTCTTACAGAATCTATCATGGAGCTCAAGATAGAAGCTTATCTAGGACTTTGCAAGGACAAACATCGCTAATAAGGTACATATATTTCTCCTTCTCTTTCATTGATTAGTTTGATTGGATCTAAAAGGAAGTCAGTGTCCATATTAAGCACTTTTTGTCTTGGCCTTAGGAGTCTAGGGACCAAGAGGGAATCCACTTGTTTGCAGGGGGATTCACCTACAACACTTTCCAATGTTGGTGTGCCCCCAAAACTCCCCTCGTGCATGTCTATTATGACTTTCTTAGCTTCATTTTCATCAATACACTTTAATAGGATGCTGACAGGATCCCTCCAATACATGTTCTAATTTAAAATGTAGAATTTTATAGCTTTTAATTTGAGAGATCTGGCCCTCGTATTCTTCAAATATGGTGGGAATTATAGGTGCCATAGAAAGTAAATAATATCTATGTACCAAGGTGAATAAGAGTATTTTTCAAATACCTGCATGTTGTCTTGTCCATAATTTGTCATGGGTGCATTGGAGTGGGTGAAGGTTTGATGCAATTCCAACACCTGACATTTTGATTCTAATAACAACTTGACGAGTCCCTGTCTCTTGATCAACTTAGTGGGATTTATGTGCAGGTCATACTCTATCAATTTGACAATCCATTTCCCTCTTTTCCCTTCAAATTTCACTGTCTGGCTGGACCAAAATATCTTTGACACTGCTGCTAGGAACATAGGCTATTATGTTAGAATGTAACACATACACCCTAAAGGCTTTCAAGGCTTTGACCAATGCATAGGCCCATTTTTCTAATATATCATACTTCAACTCAACATATCTAAGGGCTTTTCTGAAAAAGGCTATGGGTTGTGCATTCCCTTCTTGATTCTTTTGCAGTATCACAACAACAATGGTTTCCTCGAAGGTGAAAAAAGATAAAGAACTCTTTGGCATAGTTAGGGCTGACTAATACAGGGGCTTAAACCAAGGCATGTTTTATCCTCTGGAATGCTGATTTTTCCTCCTATGACCACTTGATAATATCATCTTTCTTCAGCATGTTGGAGATAGGCCTTATGATTTCAGCAAAGTTTGGCACAAAGCGCCTCAAAAAATTTATTCTACCTATAAAAGACTGAATAGACTTCTTGTTTCTAGGAATTTTAATTTTTTGAATGGCCTCCACTCTCTTAGGGTCTATTGTTATACCTCATGCTGATATGATGTGGCCTAGGAGCTTACCCTCTGGCATAGAAAAGTGGGACTTCTTGGGATTCAAAGAGATCCCATACCTTTTTCATTTTTGGAAGATCTTCTCAAGGTGTTGTAAATGCTCATCATATGATTTGGAGAAAATGGTGATGCCATCCAAATATATAACCATAAATTTATATTTCTCCCCAACAAAAGCTACATCCATAGCCCTCTGAAAGGTGGCCCCTTTGTTCATCAACCCAAAGGGAATTTTTTCGTACATAAATGTTCCCCAAGGGGTGGTGAATGTTGTTTTTTCTTTGTCTTCTTCACATACTGCTATCTGGTTATAACTAAAGTACCCATCTAACGCGAAAATTTTGTGGGCACCTACTACCCTTTGAAAAATATGGTCCATCTTGGGTAGGGGATAATTGTCCCTTAGAGAACACTTGTTGAGATTTCGAAAATCAAAACACAAGCATATTTCCCCACTCTTTTTCCTCATAGGTGCCAAGTTGGCCGCCCAGTATGAGTACCTCAAAGGCACAATAATTCTGGCATCAATCATTCTTTTCAACTATTTTTCAGTTATGGACATAAACATGGGATTGAATTTCCAGATCTTCTGTCTAAATGGCTTAGAACCAGCCTTTAGAGGGATTTTTTGTTGGATGATGTTAGTGTCAAATGTTTTTAAATCCTCATACGACCATGAAAAAATATCAGCAAAATTTTTCATGAGGTTGACATATCTGTCTTTCTGTTCTAGAGGTAGTTCCTTGGATAGTTTGACTATTTTGGGATTTTCAGTAGTCCCAATGTTGCAGTCCATCACTTCCTCTTATTTATTTTTTATGGAAACTCCTCTGGAGACATCATGACTGTCAAATAACCTTTCCAACGACACTAGATCCCTAGGGATGTGGTTCGTTTTAAGTTCCAAATGTTTTGGCCAACCACTTTGTTCAACAGATGAGATGTTTTCTGATTCTTTGATTCATCATCTTCACCTTCTTGATATATAGAGATACTGGAGAATTATTCTATGGCATATAGAAATCTTTGCAACTCTAGGTCATCACTAAAGACATGCCAATGCTTTATGTTGTCTGGTATGTTTGACTTGTGTCTGGCTTCCACCTGATACTTGATGTTTGGGCCAATGGGAGGTATGAAGGTGCTGGCAGCCAATGCCAAAGAATTTGCCTTAAGATTTTCCTCTCTAGGAATGAAGGAAATATTAAATGCCAGGAAGAAGTTGTCAACCAGGTCCCACACCTCGTTCCTGTATTGTTTGAGCCTCTGTAGTTTAACTTGATAGATGTTCTTGACTTGATTGATGATCAACTCAGAATCACCAAAGACTGCCAAACTATCAATGGCCATGTCTTTGGCATCCCTCAATCCGAGTACTAGAGCTTGATACTGGATATATTGTTAGTAGTCTCGAATTCCAGCTTATAAGAGAGTGTTATAACCTCATGCACATGGGAAATGAAGACTATACTAGCCCCAAAACCTTCTTTTGATGAAGATCCATCGAAATACATCTTCCACACTTTGTTCTGCTAATCTGTCAAAGGTTGATCTTTGCATTTGGTGACTATAATTTCTGGTTCATCACCATTTAGATGAAAAACAAATGAGCCAATCTCATCCTCAACAACATAAATTGGGTGATTTCTTGGATTTTGATGGTCGCTGACAATATAGGCCAATCTGGCCTCTCTGTATAGCCTCCTGTTCTCTCCTCTGAAAACATGGATGGTGGCATATGTGGGGTCCATTTGTAATGATCCTCCAATGTTCTTGGCCCATGTCCTTGATAAAAGCATACCAAACTTGGGGGGAATGTTATCCACAACAATTTCCATCACTAAACTTTTCATGGGTAATTGTGCCAAAGAAACCACCAAATCTTTTATTAATCCCAAACATTTGAATTTTTTGGAGTCAAAGGAGTAAAGGTCTTGATAGGGATTGGTGATCTCCAGACCTAGTTCCTCCATAACAACTTTAGGCATGACATTGCGTGAGGCACCTGAGTCCATGAGACAATTATGTAGGATCTTGTCATGGACATTTAGAGATATGTAGAATTGTGGAGAAGCATCATAGCCATCCTAAATATGTGTGCCCACAGTAATGGTTGGGTTCTTATCCCGCAGACTAATTACATCAGAAGTTACAACATAAGTAGGTGGCTGGAGAACCTTCATAATGGATTGGTTGAAAGGCTCATTTTTCAACAATTCTGATAGGGGTACAAGAATCTTGATATTTCTCAACTCATGCTCCAGAATGAAAGATGCTTGTGGCCAATCAACTTCCTTTACTTCAGGGACAACAAGTTTAAATGGAGGAGGTTGGTGAGCTTTAGCCACTACACCCTTGCTTGGATTTGGCTTGAGAGGAGCCTCTGTTTTTCTATTTTTATCAAAGGTGGTGGATTTAGGAGTGCCTGTTATAGGCCTCAAGTCATATTTATTTTAGGGTTGGCCTTGAATAAATCCCTCTTTGCCTATCTCAATATCAAACTGATCTGATAGTTGTGCTACCTCATAATCTTGCCGTGTTAAGTGATTGGTGTAAAAATATGTTTCATTGAAAAGTACAACAACATCATGCATAACATCACTGTCTGCATCCATCTACTCAATATGATTGTTTTGGAAAGGAGGTACTACTCCTTGGTCATCATCATTCCTCCTCTCTCTCTGCATTATCTGAGGGGCATCATTCGACCTTCTAAACTGGTTGGGATTTCTGTTCCTAGCCCCTTGAAAATATCTATTTGGTTGTTTAGATTCCCATTTCAACTTAGCTATTTCAAATGTCACATCCTTCAAAGTTTTGGTCATTTTATCAAGTTTAGGATTAAATGTGGTTGGGTTAGAGGAGGCAGGGGATTCCTCTCCCTATTTCTTCTTGTCTTTTTTAGATCTAGTCTTTAACTGGTCTAATGCCAAGATGTTGGACTCAACCTCAATGGTTGCTTCTTGCATGGATAGAAAGGTGGTGGATTTTCTCTTCCTCAATAGAAGAGATAATTCTACATCAAATGCATTGGCATAAGTGATCTTGGCAGAGGCTTCATTTGTCTTTATCTCATATGGGATCCTACAATACATCTTATTAAATCTCTTGGTGAAGTCCAAAATAGACTCACCATTCTTTCTCTCAAGGGCCCCAAACTTAGTGATTTAATATACATAATCCCTTCTATCGCCCCATTGATTAATGAAAGCTTCATATAATGCATCAATATCTGCAATGGAGGCTGGAGGGAGGCCCCATAACCATTTTCTTACCTCCCCATCAAGAATTTGTACAAACAACCTTATCCACATATCTGCATAGTCAATGTTAAAGTTTTCTACAAAGATGTAGAAGGCTACCAGATGTTCCTCAACTGTGACATCCCCTTCCCCATTATATCTGGGAAAATATTTCATGTAATATGTGACTGGGAGTGCATGTATTCCTACAGGCAGAACTAGGGGTGCATATCTGGCATCAATTATGGCATCCATCTTGTTTACATCCATTTTTTGTGAAATATGAATCTAAAGATTGATTGGATATACATGGGTGGATGCTAGACTAGATGATGAAGTAGAGGAAAGAGTTGAAGGCTTTTGAGGTTCCTTGGAATTGTGATTCCCAGAGCTAGCGAATTCAAGCTGCTTCTGATGGTGAAGAACAATAGATTCTTGAGGTGCGTCTTTACCTTGAGGGGTGAGGTATATCTCTGAGCTAAGGTGGATTTTATTAGTTGTCTTTCTAGCTCAGATACTACTGCGTCCTTCTTAGGGATAGGATGAGCCTTAATGGCCATGGTGTGCTTAGATTTCAATTTCTTGAGTCCTTTTCTCGGAGCCGGTATTTCTTTTTTGAAGTTAACTTAGTGGAGTCGTCATGTGAAATATGGTAATCTGAATGTGTATGATCTTTGTTCACCATCAAAGATAAGATATAATCATTGTCATTCTCCTAGGGAAAGATATTTTTTTACTTTGTTCCCCGACAATGGCGCTAGAATATGTTGGTCCTAAAGTCTGCACATGACTTCTAAAGGGCATAGCTAGTCCACCTCAAGTTATGAATGGTTGTTTTTTTTATTAATGGGTCAGTTAGAGGGTTAGTTTACCAAGACATGAGCATAGTTTTGTTGGCCAAATGACATGGACGAGGGTCCTTCTTGGATGGTGGCACACTAAGGACAAACAAGTGAGACAGCAAAGGTAAGAAACAAAGAAAAACAACGAGCCATTCATTGAACAATCTGCTACTAGAATTTTAAGTCTTAAAATTTTATTTCAAGCATTAAACATGTACCAAAAACACAGTTATTCCCACAGGTTGCAAAAAAAACAAATATTCATCAAAGCATAGCTGTTATCATAGGTTGCATATTAATAAAGACAAGTTATACAATAGTTGATAGAAAACAAATGTACTTTTCACAAATCAAAACTGTATTCAAGAAAAGAAACACATACAAATTTGGACACAAACAATCTGTCATCAATAGTATCTTCACCAGGTAGAAAGATTTAATCCATGCGCAGAATGGATCCGACCAGTTATTGTATTGATATTTTTCTCCCCAAAAATTGAACCCTTCTAACATACAAAGAATGCCTATTTATCACAGATGTGGAGGCCCTCGACCAGTGTGGAATTGAGGGTTCCTCTACACATCGACTGTCAAAAAACTTATTGAATTAACTAAAACACACTGCTAGAGTCTGTTAATGAATACTCCAAGCTTGACTTAATTAAAATGAGTGGTTCTTATCACACAAAAAAGACCACTTGTTATGCCTGAAACTAAAAGAGTTTGAACTAAACAATTAAAAACTGCTACTAGCAATGAAACTGGATTGATGCATGCACTGGAATGAACTGAGATTTGACAGAAAATGACTAGGAGTGACAAAACTGAGTTCTGCATTGAACACTGGCATGCATGCGCGTTGTTGGAGGCCACTGGAGATAACTGAATATGTTGGCCGATCTTTTCCCCTACTTATCCCCTGGAGGATAGAAGTAAGTCATCTAGCATTTTCTGGAGTCTCTAGTATTCTTTCTGCAGTCTGGACATGTAGTTTATCCATTCCTATTTTGGCACCCATTTTTAAACATTTCAATGTGGCATAAATGTGGGTGAGCTAGTTTAGAATTTCAACGTTCGAGATCTTTGGATCACGGAGTATACATATCCTCCAAAGGACAGAACTCCTAGAGTCATTATCCAACACTAATCACTTATTAACTCGAGATTACTTTAACATTTATCATTTAAGGACTTCGGGACTTCGACTCTTCGAGGTTGAATAGCTTTTCTTTTTGAATGTTGTGCTTGGAAATCTCCTGGAGGATGATCCCCCGAATATGACGTGGCGGCCTGCCATCACATCACTGACGTGTCACCGAAAGGAGTGTGACATGTGTCACTTGAAATAGTGTATATGGAAACCACAAATGTGGTTAAAATCAATGCCACGTGGCTCAATTGATGGATGCCACGTGTCTCAATTGATGGATGCCATGTGTCATAATAAAAGAGTTCCATGTATCTCCGACTCTTCGATGCTTCAACACTTCGACGATTTGTGTTCGCTCTAGGTTGGAATCTCCCGAATGGACCATTTACTAGAGTCATTAATTCATGATTATTGCTAATTGATCTGGGATTAAGAAATATTTACCATTAAATACTTCGAGAGTTCGGGAGACTGTGCCTGCTCTTGATAGAAATCTCCTGAAGTTGATGTGGCAGTGTGATGTGAATTTATGATGTGTCACAGACAGAAGCATGAAACGTGTCACCTGGAATGGAGAAGATGTTGTACCAGAAATACTCGAAACAAATGCCAAGTGTCATCATCAGGACTGATTTCCAGGTGACATGTGCCACATGTTGTTTTGAGGAAGGACCTACGTGAAAGGAACTTATGCACTTCAGGACTTTGACACTTTTGGAAACTATGTTAATCTTGTTCAAAATCTCCTAGAGGAACTTTCCCGTAGTGACATGGCACTTTGGATTTTCGGTTGATCGACACTTCGACTCTTCATATCTAACGTGTCCATGAAGTCACTTTTGCTAACATGTTCACATGAAGAGAGTGACACATGTCACCCATAAATGGGAAGATTAGGTAACTGTTGGCCCTTGACCAAGTTTTGGGAGATCCTTGGTCAAGTTTGACCTATTTTGGGACTTCGACAGCCTGTCGAAGACAAAGCAGAGATCGCAAAATCTCAGCCCCTTTTTGGGATTTAGGAATATGTAATGGGTATGACATGTCGGCCCATGGGTTTACCCATGTTTAGGCCTATTTTGTAAAGTATAAATAATTATATAGGTGACATAAGTAGCAACAGCCGATAAACTAAGTGCTAAGTGCAAGTGTGGTTTGTAAATGATTTGTGCATACTATGAGAGACTTGTAGAGCTAGGTGCAAGTAGTTGTAACAAAACTGTGAAGGGCTTTGTGCTGTAACACAAGGAACAAGGATCTAGCAAGCTGTGCAGATCTTATGTCCTATGCAGAGTAGGGTTTTGAGGTTTTGTGCATGTAACCTATTGAAGAAGCTAATAAAGAAGAAGATTTGGTGGACGTAGCCCCAGGGTGGGGGTGAACCACGTAAATACTGTGTTAGTCTTCTCTGTGCGATGTTATGATGTATTTATGTGTTATTTGATAAGTGTTGGATAAAGATAGATAGAAAGATCTACTTATGCTTTGTGCTTTGTGCTTATGATGAATCTGGATGCTATATCTGACATAGGTGGATGTGCTTAGTGCTTGAATCTGCTAGATCTGATCCATTTAGTTATGCTAAGTGCTTAAATACATTAGATCTAGGTGAATGCTACGATGCTATATTTTATCTGTGGTGTAGATATTGGTTAAATAATGATGAACTGATGGTGCTAAGTGATCTATTAAGTATTATAATCATAGATCTGTGTCCCAGCTAAGGTTGCAGACACCTGAGTCATGCAACCACCCCTGCCTCTACCTCGGGTGAGACTTCATCTTCTTCACAGGTGTTTCCGAAAGGGTCGGTAGTTAGGGTTTTGTTGGTGCACTGTTGTAGCATTGAACCCTGGGTCTTCCCTTGTGCCAACAAATGGTTCCGTTGTCGGGACCTGAAACTGTGACTGCTAGGAACTGAGGAAGAAGAAGCTTTGTGCAAATATCTAACCTGCAATTGTGAAAGCTCTGTGCATAGATATATTTCTCTAGTGTGCAGTACTCTACTTAGTTTGATAAGCTCTGTGCTAAGGAAAAGAAGTCTGACCTGAAGAAAAGAGGTAAGATCTGAACACTTTGTGCTTTGAGAAAGGTAAAAGTAAGAAGTTTTTCTTAAAAAGGTAAGATCTAAAAGCTTTGTGCTTTGATAAAGGTAAGAATATTGAAAAGTTCTAGATCTGAAAGCTTTGTGCTGTGTAGAAGTAAGATAAGTGGAAATTTTTGTTTCAACAGTATGGATCTAGGTATGTTTGATAGAGTCTATCTTAGCTTGAAAACTAGGGTATTCATAGATGAAAGAAGATTTGATATGAATAGATCTGATAAGACTAGTAAAAAATATGTTATACCTATGCATAGAAAGAATGTTTGGACTAATAAGTGTATGCAAGACCCTAGAAAGAAATGTTTGCAGGTTATCTACCATGATCCTAGTGCACAATACAAGAAATGTTGGGGATCATTTAAATGAAAGAGAGGATTAACCCTCTGTTACAGTTGCAGAAAAACCGAACATCTTGCTAAGGAATGCACTAGGAGAAGACCTAGTTGTCTTTGTTGTAAATCTCTAGACCATGAAGTATTGGATTGCCCTAGAATGATTGCTAAGGTTGAAAGAATGAATATGAACCAAGAAAACCCTAAGGTAGATATAGAAACTAAGATTATGATAGAATCCCAGGAAGAATCAGAGAAAGTATTGCTACAGATAAGAGAAACCCTGAATGATCACCGACATGTCAACTTATCAGCGATCTTCAAAGAAAAAGAATGCCTTGAAGAAAGAATAGGAGAATTCAACATTGACTTTTTTCTAGATGAGGAAACACTGGTGAATATCATGACATAGANATAGGGAAGATTGCTATGATTCCTTCACTGGGAGGAATAGGACTATTCAAAGGAAAGCTGCTAAACCTATGTGGGAAGCTCACCTGAATACCTATGAATGCTAATGGAACTTCGACAGAGGAAGATTTTGATATTATTATATTTATTGATAACAATGCCCCATTTACCATGATACTAGGAAAACCTTGGATTAAAAAAGATCAGGCCAGAAGGCAAGAAGAAGAAGAAGTTTTAGAGTAGAAGAAGCAAGAGTTAAAAGAATTCATGACTAGAAGGATCACACACTTGATTGAAGAACAGAAGAACATATCAAAGCTATTTTACACTAGAGACCTGGATGTTGAAGTTGCAAGAACACTAGAAGACCCACAGAATATTGAAGTACCTATACCAGATAAAGAAGAAGGATCACTCTCGAGTCTTAGGGAAGAATCTCAACAACGCCAAGTAACTATGCCAAAAGAAGATAAGAATCAGAATGGAAAAAGGCATACCGAGATGAAGCTTACTAGGAAGAAGGCTAGAAAGCTAAGTAAAAAGAAAGCTAAGATCAACAAGTTGCAGAAGATTCCAGAGGGAACCTCGTAGAAGGAAAATTTGCAAAATTGAAGCTTTGCTGGGATATCAGAACAACGATGCATGGAACTTCACCATGGCGAAGCAATATAGACGTTGGGGACATTATAACCGTTAGACCAACACTCTAAATGGGTATAAAGACATTTATGGATAGACATATCACCATCCAACTGTTGGGACCGCGCCATAATGGACATAACATAGTTAATGAAGGATTCATACTCGTTGCAAGCGACCCATTGCCGAGTTACCTATTTATCCCGTCGCACCATTCACCGAGAACACTTTTTCCAATTGAGAATTTGAGCTCGTAGACTAAGTTGATTTTATGCAGTGATCATCGTGCTCTTGCTCTCTATCTCATTATTGTGTCTAAGTACCCCTTCCGAACCCGAGATTGTTAACCTTGAGCATGTATGTCGGACAAGTTGAGTGCTGCAGAGAAAGTTTTTGAAGAATTTCTGATTGACCTCATGACTGAAAGGGTCATGTCGATGTCTATAGGTGTACAAGCATCGTCGATGAGAGGAGTGCCAACCTCTCCATCCATTGCTCGTGGAGCCAGACCATCTCGACCATCAGATGAAAAATGAACCAAGCATAGGGATGATCTAGTGAATGACAAATTTATCTCGACCATATTACCCACCTATCTACCACCTTTGAGCAGCACAATAAATTGAGACGGCATGCCCAGAGATTTCGAATACACCTTGGTCATTGCGTACCTCCCGAAGGGGATACACACAGTTCGAGAAGACCAAGATAAGATTGCAACGTTGAAGTTTAGCGACTTCAACCTTAGAGATCGCAAAGTTTATAACAGGCTCGCCCCACATAAGTACCTAAACCAGACTAAGGGGAAGAACTTGAATATAATCCCCTAGTCGTGGACTATGAACCTCACGCAGTTCACCCTGCTCAATGTCATGAAGATTCCCCACTTCAGACGAAACCAAGAGGTAAATGCATGTGTCAAGTTGTTGTTGTCTTGTTACCATGGTGGTTATTTGTGGCTAATTGCCGTATAATAGTTGATCCAATGCTGATCAATCAGATCACGGGGTTGAGTATGTAAGGACCCGATCCACAGGATTTTTAACCTAGAAAAGCCATGGATTGTGCTCTAGCACAACAGATCAAGGACACTTATGGTGATGTCGATAAGGGAACGTGAGGCTACAAGGTAGCTTCTATCCAGAGTGGCGCAGTGTGCCTCGACTATCAGTTGATTGCAGAGAAGTTAGTACGAAAGAACCGACCCACCCAAGTCACTGGTTTTGTAGTCGACCTTGTAAGAAAATGCAAGGAAGGCCTTTAGATGAACTAGGAAAAGTACCTGGTGAACCAGTTGGAACTCGACTGCAAAGAAGCACAAGATCAAGGATGTGAATTTCATTTCAGCTAGCTCTTGATCCTTATAGCTTTTATTGCTTGGGAGCTACCAGAAGGTGCGACCTTCTCGAACATTGAGCCATTTGAACCACTGGCCGCGAAGTTCAGTACACTATGGTATTCAAAAGACATGAATAAAAAATGGTAGTCAAATGCAGTTTTTCATACCTACTAAAATCAACTGAAGGTATCCATACAGTCTGAGCCTCACATGACTCCAAACACTCTACATCGGTTCAATCCTCTGATGAAGTTAAACGCAGATCGACATTTTACTTACATCACAACGTGCATTGATGAACACAAGCAATAGCTTCACTCCTACTACAAGTTGATGGAGGAGGACTTGGAGGAGATAAAAAAGGATTGATTGATGGACATCCTTATTCCAGCAGACCCTGCAGAGATATCCGACATTGACATCCCAGAAACTATGCAGGATACACCCAGACCTAGTGGGGAAAAGAAGACTGAAGAAGTCCAAAGAGTATATAGTGCATCCAAGAAGACTGCCTCCATCTCACCAGAGCAAGGAGGTGATGGCGAAGAGTTGGGTGACACAGAAGTCGAACAGAAGCAAGGAGACAAGGTTGATCCCCTGAATAAGAGGAAAGGTGCACCTCTGAAACCTTCCTCCCTGAAGAAATCGAAGGCCACCATGAACAAGATGCAGACTGTCCTCACCTCCGATGACTTCAACTTCCTCATAGAAGCCATGCAAGATGCTTCACTGGAAATAACAGAGAAACAAGAAGAAAAACAAGAAGAGATGTATGTTCGAATCGAGACTAAATTATGAGGGGTACAACAAGCCCTACAGTCCATCTGTGCAGTCTCCACTGCACTGGGAGAACCATAATTAGGAGATGAACCAACTCAACTCCACCACTTAGCCGATACAGTCAAAGCTCGACTTCAACAAGCACAGGAAGAAACCAAGCAAGCCACCCATGATTTGACACAAGTACAAGGGGTACTAGTAGAGAAACGCAGTGCTGCATAACGAGAAAAGATTTCTCTCCAAGTGAAGTTTGATGAAGAAAAAGAAAAGCTACAACAAGACAAGGAACAGTTGCTCACGGAGCAACTTGAAGTAAAGGAAGTGATCAATAGAGAACTTCACTCTATGACAGTCATAGAAGTAAAGGCAGAAGATCGAGTTACAAAACAAGTCGTGCAACTTGAAGAATTGATCCAATAGCTACAACGATGCATCACAGACTTGGAACTATGCGCAGTATCCGAGACCCCATAAGATGTAAGAGACCAAAGAGAAGCAACTTCCCAGAGTGCAGTTGAAAGGCTAAAGGCTCTTACCCTGGAATGTAAGAAACTCACTGATCGCAGTGCCCATACCTATGAACAACTCACATAGAACCCAGAATTGAAGGCACTGGAGTCGCAGCTCCAAGAGGTGAAGTATCAAGTCAAAAAGATACAGGTGTAGCTGAAGCCCTTGTCAGCTATGGAAATAATGAAGCGATCCCAAGAGTAGTGGATCGCCCAGTAGAAGATCCACACTATCCAAAGCACAGTTATGGAGGTAACTCAGAAACTCCAACCTGTACAAGAAAAGGCCTATCAATTGTTTACAGAAGTAGAAGTCCAAGGAGCATATATAGAACAGCTTGTTACTACAGCTGAACATCGTCTAGAGGGACCTATAAACGATGTAGTCATCCAAGAATTCGCTAAACAGGACGCTGTAGCATAGTAGCAAGTTGAAGCAACTCGAGGCGTTCAAAGCAAAACTAGTCAGACCAGAGTGACTCGGGATGAGTCACAGGTGACTGTTGGGGGCCTGTTGTCCCTTGACCAAGTTTTGGTAGATCCTTGATCAAGTTTGACCTATTTTGGGACTTTGATAGCTTGTCGAAGAAGAAGCGCAAGATGAAGCAGAGATCGTAGGATATCGACCACTTTTTGGGTCCTTTTTGGGATTTGGGAATATGTAATGGGTACAGGATGTCAGCCCATGGGTTTACCCATGTTTAGGCCTATTTTATAAAGTATAAATAAGTAGCTAGGTGACATAAGCAGCAACGGCCGATAAGCTAAGTGCTAAGTGCAAGTGTGGCTTGTAAATTATTTGTGCATACTGTAAGAGACTTACAGAGCTAGGTGTGAGTAGTTGTAACAAGACTATGAAGGGCTTTGTGCTGTAACACAAGGAAGAAGGATCCAGCGACCTGTGTAGATCTTCTGTCCTATGTGGAGTAGGGTTTTGAGTTTCTATGCATGTAACCTATTGAAGAAGCTAATAAATAAGAATAGTTGGTGGACATAGCCCCAGGGTGGGGGTGAACCACGTAAATACTGTGTTAGTCTGCTCTATGTGATGTTCTGATGTATTTATGTGTTATTTGCTAAGTGTTGGATAAAGATAGATAGATAGATAGATATGCTTATGCTTTGTGCTTATGATGAATCTGGATGCTAGATTTGACATAGGTGGATGTGCTTAGTGCTTGAATCTGCTATATATGATCCATTTAGTTATGATAAGTGCTTAAATACATTAGATTTGGGTGAATCATGTGATGCTCTGTTTTATCTGTAGAGTAGATATTGGTTAAATAATGATGAACTGATGGTGCTAAGTGATCTATTAAGTATTATAATCATAGATTTGTGTCCCAGCTAAGGTTGCAGACACTTGAGTCCTGCAACCACCCTTGCCTCTACCTTGGGTGAGACTTCATCTGCTTCGCAGGTGTTGCCGAAAGGGCTTGTAGTTAGGGTTTTGTTGGTGCGTTGTTGTAGCGTTGAAACCTGGGTCTGCCCTTGTGCCAATAGTAACCAAAGGTGTCTGAAATGAGTGCCACATGTCTCCACTGATGAATGCCATGTGTTAGTTCTAGATGAATGCTACATGTCTCCACTGACGAATTCCATGTGGCTCTAGCATTTTGAAATTCGAGATTTTTTGAGTGTCAAGTGTGGAGATCTCCCAGATGGCTGATTGTCGAAGAGATGTGGCGGTTTGGCATTCGAGAGTTTTTGACAAATATGAGCTCAAATGTTTCGGCCCCAAAGTCATGAAGTGGCTTATGTGTAACTTTGTGATTAAACCTCACACGATTTTTGGAATCCCGAATGTATGAGAGCCATTGATCTGATCGGCCTGTTGGATCTCCACCGTTTAAATTTAACCTGTCTATTTTCACAATCCAGGCCCGAAAATGACTGTTCTGAATTGCTGCGTTCTGTTCACGGGCGTCCCCTATGGAAGCTTACTGCACATACAAAGGACTTGGTGGCCCTAGATGTCTCCTATGCACAAAATACTTGGTGGACCTGGTGCATGCTCAATCAATGGAAAACATGATGACAAGTATTTCAAACCAAATCATGACATGTAATTATCCTTCAAGAAAACATAAACAATTTGCGCAAAGAACTAATCAAGAATGATAATGAATAAAAGCTAAGTCATCCAGAGAGGGAAATTGACTCAAGCAACCAGAAGGGTAAATATTTTCAATAAGGTATAGGGAAAATGAGGCAGGAGGGGTAGGGGTGCAGACTTAGGTTTCAATAGTTGTCATGGTTATTGTGTGCATTTTGTCTATGTTTGACATATGCTAAATTCTTGTATGTGTTGCATATGAGTATTGGTTGTCATTTGTTAATTGATGCTATTTCATGTTAGTATGATGCATATAGCATGAATTTGTAGATATGCATGGATATAACTAATATGGTTAGTTTATCATGTTGTGTTAACCTGGTGGTTATGATCCAACAAGAAGAGGATTGAGTGGCCGACGGTGCATGGTGGTAGCCTATGTACACTAAAATGCTGAAATTCATGGATGTGCGGTTAGAGAATTAAGTTCCATGCGCATTCAAATATGAGTTGACACACGACACTTAGATGGTGGTGCACAGGTTGTGTCATGGGAACAATATGATAGTGCGTGCATATTTGATTTATTTCCGTTTCTTAAGGTGGTAATGAAAGAAATTGTTGCTTCCATTGTTATAAGTTGTTTGGTGTGACTCAAGCTTTGGTCGAGTGCTTTACTACAAGTGATATTACGTGGACTGAATTAAAGTAGACTCTACGCTGTGTACTCCTATGGTAATATTGCTTAGTGTTTTGCTCGGATTTACAATTTGGTTTTTTAAAGCATAAATAAGGTGGTAATGGGACTCAGTGAGAGTCTAGGTATGTTACAACACTTGGGTTAGGTGATGTGGCCTAGCCTGGGGTGGCTAGGGATGTTACAATTTAACTTTCTCTTTGATGCATTGGACTATTGTAGTCGTAGCTTAAATCCATGGTACATAATTCTTATTAAGTATTTGTTGAAATAGCTCAATGTCTTCTGCTTGGGCCTTGTAGAATGGTCAAATGTGGTTCAAACTTCCAAGAAACCATTGAAGATGAACCTTTTCTAAGAGTACATCAGGGAGCTTGCTGAAGGTCTACAAAATATGTTTTTCAAGTATGAATTTTCCTTTAACAATTTTAAATCCCAATAAGTCAATCTTTGTTTTCCCTATTTCCCTATTTTTCTTAGATAACGTCTGGCCATTTTTAAATATAAGGTCATCAAAAACCTACAAATATTTTAAATGGTCCTACAAGATTTTGGAGCAGAATAAAAAAAATCAATATAAGAAATCATCCATGGATATTTCCTGAAGATATCCTCCATTCTCTTTTGAAATTATCTAAGGGAATTCTTGAGCCTTATTACCCCCTCAGACTAGGGGTAACTAAGGAGATGATGTCTCGAGGTCCATAGGTAGTAGACATGGAGTGTCAAGAGCTCAATGCATAACATATCCTATAGATCCCCTCTTCTTCACCATGCTTCACCATCATCATTGGTAGTAGAGAAACATATACTACACTAGCCTGGATCCCAGAAAACAAGAGGTCTTGCTTCATGAGGTAACAAGTCCAGTCTCATGGTAAGTGTCACTTCAATATTTGAAGAATTTAAGCATGTTGGAAAGTCCTTTCTTGATTATAGAACATTTGCTTGGAAATTATATATTTTGCCTAATTTCACCTCGGTGGTTCATGGCATCCTAGTAAGATGGTCACCCTCAAGAAAAAGGTTTCTACTGGGGGTTTTCCTTGAAGATTCATCATACCATTCCTCACTCATACTTACCACTTTCAACACTTCTTGCCCTCCATTTCCTCATCTTTTGGGATTTTGGGTGCATTGACCCCAAGAAGGGTTTGTACCTCATTTCATGGGAAGAAGGGGTTGAAGGCCCAAAGGTGTTGTAGCTGACATCATACATAAATTCTCATCCTAAAGTCCCGAGAGCCATGAAATGCTTCTCTGAATGAGTAAAGGACTTTTAAAAATAAATAAAAATGTCCCACTTGATGGGGGAATGCATTGTGGTGTTCTTTAAATTCCAGTGCATATAACACTCAATTTGTTCTAACTTCACACTGCAATTCTCTTTTTCTTTCCATTGCACATAACACTCAATGTTCGGACCTAATAAAAAGGAAAATAAAGGGCTTGTAAAAAGGTTTCATTATAAATAAAGGGAACTCAAGGATGTAGCACGCCCTCCACAAAGGCACCCATAAATGAGACAATATGAACCCTTGATATGTCAAGAACCCCAAGCCCAAGAGTCTTTCCCCACTCCACCTCATCTCATTACATGATCTAGATAGAGTCTTCTTGGGAAACATTCCTTGACTTGGGGATTAGCCTACCCAATAGGGCACCATGACTCCCCTCCCATACCTAAATTTGGCAAAGTTTATAAGGTCTTTCCGAATTTGTTTAATATGAAAAGAGGGATTTAATGCACTTGTTTGGGTGGTTCTTGTATTAAATTTGGCTTACTTGGAATGAATCATATTGTTACACGTCGAAATTGTTCAGATGGATAAGTGTCGCATTGTCCCTATCAACTGTCGTAAGTGTCGCATCTTCCCTATCAACTTTTGCAACTGTCGCAAGTTGATCACTAGTGTCGCAAACGAAGTTCAAACATGATACCGTGATAACGACACTAAGGAAGCACTTATGGCACATCACATGACTCATTTGAAGGAAGAGAACTGGTTCACTGGGATCAAAAGAATCTTGACACCTGAAAGGAGCTCTGAAACCAAGGTTTGGAGAGGGAACGCTCCCCTAATGCAGCTGCAGAAGCGCTGACGCTCCCCTATGATGTCTTAGGGAGCGTTACAACACTTCCTAGACCCTTTTGGAGGAGTGATGCTCATCTTAATA